>BSBK01000124.1:0-122500 GCA_027943335.1 Chamaecyparis obtusa | reverse complement strand
AAAGAATAGCTGTAGGTTTCATTAAAATTTAACCAAAAACATCGGGGACATGTTGGGAAAATCAACCTCTCTTTGGTGAACATCACCAAAATCAACCTATCTCAACCACTTTCTACTCAAATTTCTATCACAGATTCATGTCATCATTTAGTTTCCATGTATACCATTTTTAACTCATTATCTGTCTGTTTTGATCTATGTTCAACAATTTTTTAGTGTCTTTTCTAATATATAAAATACATCACTTAATCATTCTCATTTCATTCATTATATCCCTTAATTAAGGATACACATGTAGAAGTTGAGAAATCCAACTTCACAGTTTGCCAAGAACACCTACATGCAAATAACCTGTTGCTGAAAGGAAACCAAAGAGACAAAAGAAAAGGCTTGGAAAATCTTAGCGGTGTGAGAAAAAATTGTATTCCAAGATAATGAAAAAAGAATTACAAGGTTCAACCTATAAAGGTAAACAAAACCCTAAAACTAGAAAAGCTAGTTTGCACATTATAATTAATAAAGATATTAATTATAATGTGCCTAAGAGAAAGCTTAAGTAAAAAAGAGTAATAAAACTAACTAATTACTCTAACATCCCCCCTTAAGTGAAGCTCAAGAGGTAAGCTAACCTAGCACAGCTATGAAAGCATGAAATGGGTCCCGGAAACAAGGCCTGATCAGGTACCCAATACGAGGAAATCTCTGTAAACCGGTGACAAAGGAGAAAACCCAATGGGAAAAAATCCTCTCAAAAAAGAGATATTAAAGAAAGCAAAAGACAAAAAATGACTTCAAGAGACTCTCTCAAAGCCACAAGTACAATGTATGCTGCCAACCCCCCACCCCCCCCCCCCCCCATGAGAGAGGGTCAAAGCTCCAAATCCCCCTAGAATGAAAGAACCCCTGGATCAATGAACAAACCACCATGATGCCAATACAAAGGAGTGAAAGGCAATGAGCACTGAAGAGGTAACCTCAAAAGATGAGGTGTCACTAGAAGGCCAATTTGATGCTCAAAGGAGTAGACATGAGGATCCTGAAAGGGAATCCCCAATGTAGGTGGTATGATAGGTGTGCTGACACTGTGAGGAGAGAGGAGATGAGTGTCCTTTGTAGAATCCTCAACAACTGCACCTAGTGGCTCAATGAATGGAGCTGGAGGGTTTGGCAGTGCTGAAGAAGAGTCCTGCTAAAGAGAAGAAACCCCAATAAGATGAGGTGAGGTAGTCACAAAAGTGGTCTTAGGAACAACACAAAGGTTCAAGTGACCTGACTATCCCACATGATACTCTCGCATAAGAGGAGAGTTGTGCTCTGATAATGGAGATGGTGGACCAAAGTGTGAGAAGGTGTAGAGATAGGTGGAATGATCAATTGTCCCTATAGCAACCATGCCACCCATCACACTATCTCGAATGAAGATTGAATCTGGCATGAACTCAACTATCTTCCCTGACCCACTAAGTGAAATCTGATAAATCAAGAGGAGGTTTGTAGACAGAGATGGAACATACAATACATCATTGAATTTTCCATCTTGAATGCATACAAAACCTTTCCTGTAGACTAGCATAATAGTGTTATTCCCCATGAGAATGTGAGGAATAGGAGAAGCCTCAATAGAAGAGAAGATCTCCAGAGAAGATGCCCTATGGTGAGAAGCACCTGAATCCAGTATCCAAGGGACCTATGAAGGGGATGCAATGAAAGCTTGTAATGCATGACCCTATCCAAAATCCTATCCAGATGTTGAAGATGAGGTAGAAGATTGAAAAGAAGACCCCTGGGAGGTGGAAGAGGATGCATAGGAAATAGTGCTCTTCTAAAGGAGAGCTTGCAAATCTGCAATCTATTTCTCATAGCCATCAAATCTCTTCTGAAAATAATGTGACTCATCATGAGGTCCCCTTTGACAATAGGAACATGTAGGGCTCTCAGTCTTCTATTTCTCCTTCTTAGAAGAAGATGGTGGGCCAGTAGAGTGCTGAGAAGAGGAATCAGATATCTGCTTTGGCTTCTGCTTCTGTGTATCCTGAGGTGTCTTGGCAAGCAATGCCTATGATTGTGAACCTATAGGAGAATCCATCTGATTGAGCTTGGACTGCTCACAAGTCAACCTATCACAAAAAGTCTCAAAAGAGGGCATAACATGTCGTGCACCCAGTGCATCCATAGTGGAGTAGAAGGTAGAAGTGAAAATCTGATAAGGGCCATGAAGCTTTGAGAGTATCAGAAAGATACACTCATCATCTAACTTCATCTTTCTAGCAACCCGTAAAATTGATCGAAGAGACTTGAACATCATCAAGAAGTCCTCAATGCTGGTAAATGATTCAGGTACCAAGGAGGTGAACTCTGCATCTATCTGGAGAACCCTGAACTGATTCATTGTGCCAAACCAGATGGAAAACTTGCTCCACATATCCTTAGGTGTGGTCAAACCATCCAGGTGGAACAACAACCCATCTGAAATGTTCTTGCAATGAGGCTCATTGCCTCATCCATCCTATTTCTCTACATAAGAGCCTCATAAGGCCTCTGTAGAACTAGTTGAGTCTCATCGAGGCATGACCATAGCCCTTTTTCCATAAGCAATCTAGTCATCTATCCTTTCCAAGTGTGATAGTTGTGAGGTGTAAGGTGAGTGATAGAAGAGTCCGCCATTGAGAGAAAGAAGATAGAAGTAGAAGGGTCTTTCTGAAGTAAATTACAGAAAGTAAAGAGAACCCCCCCAAAAAGTATAATACTATCCCCCATACACAACAAAGTACTATGAAAGCTGATAGGCCAACACTGGGGCAAATAATAAGAAGAATTAAGGATTTATAATGAAGTTTGGCTGGTCTATACGTGTCAATCTGAGAGCGTAAGCTTGCGAAAGGTGTCCGAGCTGTATGCCATCAAGGGATGATAGTTGTGACTTGAGTGTTTATGAATGCAACTACAACACATGAAATTGAGTCTATGAGAAACTAAGTAAATCCCAGTGACAGGAACTGTCACTTCTTGGCGACAAAAATATCAGAAATAAAGCAAACGCACAAACATCAATATATAATAATATCAATAATAATTTAAAATATTAACTAATCTGTAATATAAATCAACTAATCTAGAAATTAATAAAATGATGAAAACCTGAACATCTAATTTATTAAAAGGTATGCATACGTAATAAAACTGTTAACACTACATAACAAACAAACTACACTAAATAAAATAGTCATCGTGCTTTACCAAAGAGCGGGCCCTGACTCCTTAGTTTGCATGATGCATAAAGAAACAAGATTTACGCTATTGTGCCCATCCAAAAACTGATAGTTTATTTACTTCAAAATAGTACAGTCCAAAGCTACGTACAACAACTTCTTCTTATTGAAAACTATATTCAAATCTATAGAAAACGTTGTATATATTCCCTCCTTATGTCTACTGCTCCTTATATATATGCAGCTTTACAAATTCAACTCCATACAAATAATAACAAAAATCTAATATGTGCAGAAAATAGGCATTGTATCATTTCAACAGAATGCTATTATTTGATTATTAGGCTTTCCACGTGAGGCTTGGAAATCTGTCTTAACAATACTATTTCATCTCCTTTAGCAAAAATAACAATGTAGTTATTTGTTGCACAGGTTTTCAGCAGCCACGTAATTCTTGGAAATAAATCTCAGCTGTAATATATGTTGTTTCAAGTCCTTCACTGTTTGCATGTACAACCATCAATCTTAATAATAGAATCGTCCATAATCCCCTCATTTTAGTCTTCAATATCCTCTCCACGTGTTCATATAGGGTGGATGATATCTATAGAAAATATATTTTTATGCTAATAAGAAATAATAGGCAATGTATTTCAAAGGGAATGGAACTTTGTATTGGTGAAATAACTACAGGAAGATCTGTAGGCGACAGGAAGACTGTAGTCCCAACTGGTAGGCGACAGGAAGTTCTATGCCACAAATAAACATGCTACAATAATAAAGATTAGTAAAATGCAATCAACAATGAATTTTCCATATTTTAATCCCAAAACAATATTAAACACTACTTATTTATATTAAACTATATGCAACGTTATAATGGTAAAATGGGTTGAAATGGGATGGAAATGTAATAAAGAAATAAGTAGGAAAGTGTATGGAAAGGATTAAAATATAACATTAAATAGGTTATAATTGGCTCTCATCAAAAACACAAGAAACGAGAAAAAAACTTGAGTTCCAGAAGCAAAATAGGAGCACAGATAAAGGAGAATCTTTGACTAAAAAATTAGAAATCAAATGGAAAAATTAGGAAGTGAAACCTACACGAGAGTGATGGGTTTAAAAAGACCTTTTCGATGATATATCATATGTCAAATTTTGATTCCATATGAGCCCTGTAGGACTAAAAATGCCCAAGCACCACCAAAATACAAGCTCCCTAGGAAAAACTAGGCATGGGAAAAAAATTGACAGCCATCTGCACGTCACAGGCATGCCTTGCTATAAAAAAATGCCAATCGCCGAAAAAAAATTCCAGTCACTAAAAAGTTTGAAAAATCTGTAGGGAAAAAATTTGGTGGTGACATCAGTAATGATGTCACCGCTGTGGCCGAAGAGCGGTGAGCGGCGTGGGGGCTGGCAGGTGGCGCAAGAGCAGCACAGTGGCCAACGAGCACTGTGTGGGCTAGGTGGGGGTGGTACTAAGGTGGTGCGGCGGTGGCACACTCTGAAAAGAGCCCTATGCGGCATTTTTTACAATTTTTAAAAAAAATTTCTCAATTTTCAAGCCCATACGGCCCTAATAGGGCAAAATTTTTCTCCCAGATGCCCTACAGGCCAAATAGGTCAAATTTTATATGGAAATAGTGGTTTTTGGGCCTTCCAAACGTAACCATGAGGTCAATTTTTTCTCAAAGTGCTCCAAAAAAAGGAGACCCCTAGATCTAATAAAAAACAATATAAAAATTTACCAAACGAGCTATGGCTTTCATCTTCGAATCACGGCTCCAAAAGCTTAGACCAGGTAGTAGCAGGGAAGCTCTAATACCATGTAGAAGTTGAAAATTCCAACTTCATAGTTCACCAAGAACACCTGCATGCAAATAACCTGTTGCTGAAATGAAACTAAAGAGACAAAAGAAAAGGCTTAGAAAATTTCAGCAGTGTGAGAGAAAATTGTATTCCAAGATAATGAAAAAAGAATTACAAGGTTCAACCTATAAAGGTGAACAAAACCCTAAAACTAGAAAGGCTAGGTTGAACATTATAATTAATAAACATATTAATTATAATGTACCTAAGAGAAAGCTTAAGTAAAAAAGAGTAATAAAACTAACTAATTACTCTAACAACATATTGTATGTAATTAGTTCTTGAATAAAATCTCGAGTCTATTAGAGGCATTCTTCCTCTCTAATGTGAAATCAATGAAATGGAGAAGTTATTCATTTAATACATTATATATTCATTTCTCTCCCCATTCTTAATCATACATCTTGTTCAACCTAATGTATTACATTATGGATGTGATTTTCTATCTATATGTCTTTGTATGCATTATATTACCTTCCCTATCCTTATCACATTGTATGCATCTTGATCTAGTAGTTTATCTTTTCTATAAACATGATTTAGTGTCCAGGTCTAATATTTTTATCATCTTTATTAGATATACATGATATACATTAAATTCTTCTCATTTTCATACATAGATCTATATCTACTTATCCATTCTTTTCATTACATCATTGAATTTGATAGTTAGATGTGCCTTTCATTAAAGATCTTCTTTTCTTAGGTTGCATATCTCTTTTAAATATTTCAATTACATTACATTCATATTTTCTCTCATTTCCTTGTGTAAGAATGTTATTACTTTGAGTGCAAATTATAAAATTTCATTTAGGGTAAGTCATAGACTTATGGGTTCTTTTTATCCTAAGCCTTCTCTTTTTCCTAGGAATCTTGATGAAACCAAAATGCACACTTGTGAAATCAATCATATCATAGAGAAAAAATCTTCCTGTTATTTTCATGATGAATATGAGGCTTTAAGATTCCCTTGTATGAAAGTCCAAAAAAATTCCAATCACTTTGAAAAATTGGAATAATGGTTAGAACAAGAAAACCCTAATCTTGAAGTCATCTCTATTATAGAGGGCTCCAAAAAATTAATTTGTAATGATGAACATGGTGCTAAAATACTTCATAATATCTATCATCTCATTGATAACAATATCAATCTAATTAGATATTGTTCTTAAGAGCCATGTTTCATTTCACCTACCACTAGTACTGAGACCTCTTTACATATTTCTGCTTCAATTCCTAGTGTGTCCACCTATGCTCCACCTATCATAACAACTTCAATTCAAAACCTCTATCCTAAACATGTTATCATTCCCCAATCTCTTTTTTCCACTATTATTTCAAGTGTACAATGTGTTTCTAAAAACTTTAAAAATTCCCACTTACAATAGTGTTCCTATTCAACTATTCCCTCCATTTCTCACAATTCTCCAATCATTTCAAATATATCTCTTCCTACCATTCTTTTTCCAATTATACCATTAATAGATTGGCTCAAACGACGTCTTGTTTGTAGCAACAAATTGCTTCATTTAATTAATCCAAGTTTAACATTCCTACTTGTGATATTGCTAATCCTTTGTCTTTGGATATCATGTTATTTGATATTCTAGACAATAGATGGAGATCTCTAATCTTGATACTTATAGTGGTAAAGGTGATCCTTTGACTCGTGTCAAAACCTTCCAAACATTTTTTAGTGATTTATCTCATAATCATAGGTTCATGGCTAAATTATTTACTAGAACCTTTTAAGACAAATCCTTACAATGATACTTCTCTCTACCTCCTTATTATATTGATTCTTTCCAAAAAAATTCTAATTCTTTCATCCAACAATTTAAAAATAACATTAGTCCTAATATTTTTTTAATTAATTTAATGCATTGTAAACAAGATGTTAGAGAAAAGGTAACTGATTTCATTTGTATATTTAAGTATTTTCATGCTAAAATTTCTTATTATGTTCTTGATATTAATGTGCAATGTATTTTTATTTATAATTTAAGAAAAGACATTAGAAATAATATTTTATTTTTTTAATTTGAACCTCTTTTACTCAATTATGTGGAGTGCTTCATAATTATTATCTTCAGGTGAGTCAATTTGAAAGAACTAATCCAATGGTTATAGTTGATACGAGTGATGTTGCATTGAACAATTTTAACAATTTTCAAAAACCAAATAACTTCATTAAGATCAATCATTAAACCAACAATGTTGATGAGAAAGTGACAACAATATCCAAAGGCGTGGCTCCTTTGTCATGCATTTTTAGACCTTCTTTTAAATTTAATCATCTTTAAAAATATTTGAATAATGTGATTTTGGATTTTACTAATGCTAAAGTATTAGATCTTCCTCCTATTAAACCATTTGATGCATCCAACCCTTTAACCAAATACTTTGATCACAAAGCTTTCTATCAATATTATCATAAACCTAGTCATGATACTAAAAAGTATTTCTATTTGAAGTATGTTATTGAGGACCTTGTTGATATTAATGATATATCTCTAAAGGGTGTTAATGATCAAGGAAAAAAATTCATAGAACTTCCTAACGAAAACATTAAAATTTATACCAACCCTTTGCCAACCCATTCTACTAATTATGTTGATTCTTGTCAACCTTTTCCTTCTTCCACTCATTTTGTTGACTATGATGATAATTGTAATGAAGCCAATAATGTTGTCAACTTTGTTGGTCAAACTGAATCTAAACCTAAACCTTAACATAAGATTTGCATTATCTTTGACCCTACTGATAAAATTAAAGGACTTGATGGTCCTCTTTATTTTGTACAAAAGTTTAATGGACTTCATTTTCATGGTGTTCTTATTGATCTTACTTGCATGGTGAATGTGATAATTGAAGAACTCATTTTTGAATAGACATTTATAATATGATTTTTATGATAAATATGATGTTTTTGATTAAGTAAAATAGGTTTTGCATGGTTCTTGAAACCCACAGCTGAAAAAGAGATGAGCTACGAAAAAATAGTTAAAGCATGACAACCAAGAAATAGGCCACAAGATAGCCAAAGACAAAGAAACCAGCATAACAGAGCTGGTCATATTTTTATTACTCCCTTGGTGCTCTGGAGTCTTTCCTTGTCAAGGAGATGCTTCACTTCACTTGGATAGCTTCACCTTATCTCCATATCATCTTAGCATCCTTCATGACAACCAGGTTGGCAAACTAATCAACAATGTTGTTTCCTTCTTTGTACAAATGAAAGATGTACACCTTATCAAAAGTGTTAAGGATTTCATAAGTTTCTTAGATGATGTTGGAGATGAGCCAAGAAGGAGAGTGGATGAGTTTTAAGTAGTTGATTATGTTCATCAAGTCTCCTTTGAGCCAGAGCTTCTTGACCCCAATTTCCTGGCCAAGTTTGGTGACTTGGAGGGCCGCACAAGCTTCAACAAAGTGGTTGGATTTAGAACCCAGAGGTAAGATAACAGCCACAAGGCCAAATACAAAGTTATATATGATAATCCCTACACTACTAGATTGGCCAGGGTTCCCTTTGGAAGCTTCTTCAAAGTTGGCTTTCTACTAGCCCGTCAGGGGGTTTCTCTAGATGCAGTTCTGTCATTTCTCCTGGGTCACTTCCTGGACCCTTCATGCAAGAAGGTTAGTTCTCCCACAATAGAAATTTTTTTCCTTAATAGCATGTTGGATTTTTTCAAAGATTATTTTAGGGGGAGAGGAATATTCATGAAAGATGTGGTTGTTGCACTCTTTCCAAACACCCCAGCAGAGGTGAGCAAGGATCCAGGTGCAATATAACTTGAAATATGGGTTAAACATTTTGAAGGTCCATTGAGAAAAGAGATCGTGGAAAGATAGGGGGAAACACCAAAAAAATTCCAAGGCTGATAAAAGACATTTCCATATGTTACGAGCAAAAGAGCAGTGAATAAATAGGTGATCCACCATTTCTTTCTGGCATCTGCAAAGAACACACTTATTGGGAATTTGGAAACCATAGTTCATGAGATTATCGATAGTAGGGATATGGTTTTGTAGCAAGAGCTAGAAGAAAACATTGATTTTGGGTGTAAGGCCTGGAATCCAAGCTTTAGCCCAAAGTGGTTTAGAATCCTGATTTTGAGGAATCTGCAAGGAATAAGTGGAGGCCACTGTGTAGATACCATCAGAAGAGTCTTCCTAGATGATCTCATCCTGAGAAGAAGAGAGAGAGACACTACATTGAGGGCTTTCATTAGAGGAATCAGATCCTATGAGATTTGGGAGAGATCCACCCAATTGGCATCCCTTCTGTAATTGCTAACAAGGTGCCTATAAGATTGGATGCAAATGTGTGTCTCCAAGCATAGAAGGTCTCAAAATCTCTCAAGCTGTCCATCTGGAGCCAATTGTCATTCTAGAAACTGATAGATTGTCCATTCCTGTTCTTCTATTTGGCTCTAGATTTAGCCAACTCCTTAGCATTGAGGAGACCATTCCATATTACATATCCTTTCAAGGAATCTGTCTCTTCAAAAAAGAAATTAATAGAGCTATGCATTAGGTATTTTTCTTCAGTGGTGTCCCATTGATGAAGGGCCACACCACCCTTACCAACTCATAACTAAAGACATAACAACATGGAGGCAAAGAGAAGACAAAATGCTTTACAAAGCATACATTAATACTTGAAAATTATTACAAAATGAGAGATCTTACATCCTCCAAGCTTACAATCCAAGAGCTTACAACTTGAAAGCTTTCAATGTGAGAGCTTGAACTCCTTGAGCACTTCTTCTCCAATAGGAGATTCTACAACTTGAGAGCTTCTTCTCCAATAGGAGATTCTACAACTTCAGAGCTTATGAATGCTCCTATGCCTTCTTTATATCGGCACTTCCAACCCAAGATATTACAACACAACCAATGTGGGATAAAATATATTTATAACTACCTTGATAAAAATATTAAATACCCACCCAATTAATATTAATCACCACCATGTGGGCCAATTAGAAAATTACATTGCCTTTGTGGGCCAATAAAAAATAGAAATTTGTAACTTCCTAACTACAAATATTAAATGCAATAACTTTTAATTTATATTTTATTTATCTTACCCACCTATGCACCTTGGTAAATGAAATAATTTTTTTTTTTTTCTTCTTCTCTCTTTTGTTTTTCTTCTCTCTTTTTTTTCCCTCCTTTTTTTTCTTCTTTTTTTTCCTTCTTCCTTTTTTTTTTTTTCTATCATGGCCCCTTTTATTTTGTGATGCAAGATGCTCCTGCATCAGACACCCAAGGTAGGAAAAATTTTGTGAATATGGATTCACAAAATGAAGTAGCCGCTATTGATATATTTTTTTTTCTTCTCTTCCAACATCTTGCTAGAATAAGTATCTGCTGCCGATACATTTCCTTTTTTCTTCTTTTCCAACACCTAGTTGGAACAAGTATCTAATGTTGACAATACTCCTTTGCAATCAACTTCATCCATCTATAACTCTCATTCTCCTCCAAACTTGTAGGATCTAATACACTTTTAATAAACTCTATAATGCCATACAAATCTTCTATTGCATACCAAACATCACTTGCAAAGTCCTCTTATAAAACATCATCATTATCTTTCAAATCCATCTCAAAGTTAGCATCCCATGATTCATAAAAATTTCCCTCTTTCACATCTTCATCTTTGTTTTCTTCTTTTGTGTCTTCAACAAGGCATGTAACAACTTCTTTCCTTTGACCTCCAACCAAAATGTTCCACTCTTCCTCAACTATTGCAATCTTCATTAATAAATCATCTTCGTCAACTTCAGGTTCATGATTCTTTTTATCGTCATGCTCTACCTCATCTTTTGTACCGATTGTTTGATACTCCAATTTAACTTCTTTCTTTCCTTCATCCAAAGAATTGACATCATCTCTTTGAATTGCTCTTCTCTTTTTCAGCTCCACTTCTAATTCAGCCACTTGCTTCTTCAAATCCAGTATTGCAACTCTTGTCTCTTCTTGATATCTCTCTCTAATTTTCTCAACTCTAGGAATTCTAAGAATCCATCCAATCAAAAAATTCATCTTCTTCTTTCTCTTCTCCATACTCACGTCCTCTTAAGGAAAACTTTACCCAACCCAAGGTCTTGATGCAAACTGCCTCACGCTCGGTGATCTATCTACACACTCAGGAGCTCCCACTCTGATACCACTAATGAAGGGCCACACCACCCTTACCAAATCATAACCAAAGACATAGCAACATGGAGAAAAAGAGAAGATAAAATTATTTACAAAGCATACATTAATACTTGAAAATCATTACAAAATAGGAGAGCTTACAACTTGAGAGATCTTACATCCTCCAAGCTTACAATCCAAGAGCTTACAACTTGAAATATTTCAATGTGAGAGCTTTAACTCCTTGAGCACTTCTTCTCCAATAGGAGATTCTACAACTTGAGAGCTTCTTCTCCAATAGGAGATTCTACAACTTCAGAGCTTATGAATGCTCCTATGCCTTCTTTATATAACCACTTCCCACAAAAGATATTACAACACAACCAATGTAGGATAAAATATATTTATAACTACCTTCATAAAAATATTAAATACCCACCCAATTAATATTAAGCACCACCATGTGGGCCAATTAGAAAATTATATTGCCTTTGTGGGCCAATAAAAAAATTGAAAGTTGTAAGTACCTAACTACAAATATTAAATGCAAATACTTTCTACAAATTTCTAAAAATGCCACCTACACACCTCGAAAAATATAATTTTTTTTTAATTTATATTTTATTTATCTTACCCACCTATGCACCTTGGTAAATGAAATAATTTTATTTTTTTCTTCTTCTCTCCTTTGTTTTTCTTCTCTCTTTTTTTTTTTCCCTCCTTTTTTTTTCTTCTTTTTGTTTCTTCTTCTTTTTTTTTTTTATCATGCCCCTTTTTATTTTGTGATGCAAGATGCTCCTACATCATCCGTCACTCACCTTTTCTATTGAAAATTCTCCATATCTATTTGGCTTGAAAAGTTTTGTTGAACAGTCTTAAATTCCTTATTCCAAGACCACCAGCTTTTATAGCACGACAAACTTTCTCCCAGGCAATTAGGGGGATATGCTTTTGTTCCTCTGTGCCAGACCAAAGGAATCTTCTCTGTATTCTTTCCATTACATCCACAACCTTAGCAGGAATGGAGAAGAGGTTGAGAACATAAGTCAGAATGTTTTGTAAAGTTGATTTGATCAGCTGAAACTTTCCTGCCCGACTAAGGGAGACCCATTTCTTACCAGAAGCTTCCTATTTAATTTGTCTATTAGTTTATTCTAGAAGGCTTCTAGAGGTTTGACACCTAAGGGTAGACCTAGATAAGATGATGGAAAGGTGTCAATACCACATCCTAGGGTATATGCACAAAGACGGGGTACCAAAAAGGTGTCACTTTCCTTTTTGGCCCTCAAACAGCCATAGCGTGTATGCATTAAAAAATGTGTGCCCTATAGGGCACACACACTATGGCTTGGGAAATTCAAAACATAGCAGATGTTCCCTATAGAGTGTACATGCTATGCAAAAAGATAATATGTGTGCAACCTATGCAAAAATGAGAAAAGTGTAACATGAATAGTCTTGCATAGCGCTAGTGCACTATAGCGTGTGTGCCCTTTGCAAGAAACCAAAAAGTGGTTCCAAAAAAGTGTAACATGCATAGTCTTGCATAGCACTAGCATGCTATAACATGTGAACCCTTTGTAAGAATCAAAAAGTGGTGCCAAAAAAGCATAACATGCATAGTCTTGCATAGCGCTAGCACGCCAGAGAGAGAGAGAGAGAGAGAGAGAGAGAGAGAGAGAGAGAGAGGGTAGGAAGGTGGGAGAGAGCATATGTATGTGTGTGTGAGAGAGAGAGAGAGGGGGTAAAAATGGGTAAGAAGGGAAAATATAGATGATAGGAAGGTGGAGAGAGAGAGAGAGAGAGAGAGCTCTCTTCCTCTCACTCTAACTATTTCTCATCACTATTTAAATATATGACTTAAATAGGGTGCACGCCCTATGGAAGTCATAGATTTCAATAGTGTGCTCTCCCTATAGGGTGCATGCCCTATAGGGAAAGCACACTATTGAAATCTATGACTTCCATAGGCGCATGCCCTATGAAAGTCATAGATTTTAGTAGTGCACTCACCCTATAGGGTGCATGTGCTTTGTAAGGCAATGGAATTTACCAATCATAAGGCTTGGATTTGCCTTGGAGATCCAACCCAAAGGCTTGGATGATTCAAATAGGCTTGAGATGTATTTTCCAGCAGATATACAGAAAAATGACATCTTTTTTTGTGTTCTCCTCGTCAGGTTTACTCATGACTCAAGAACGTAAAAATCAGACGACGTGATATTCCAAATCTCTCTGTTAGCTATCTAAGCATATAATTTATTTTTAATTTGGATTATGTTAAGTTTGTCATCTCTAATTTCTTTTGTGTGTATGTCCTTTTTTTTGTAAAAAACCAACGTGTAGTATTTTGGGCATAGATTTTGGTTGGTTCATCAAATTTTGTAACAAGTTACATTTTTAGAAACTAGAGTCCATTATACACACTTTAAAAAAATAGAACATTTTATTTTCAATTAGTTTTAAATGATTTCTAGGGGGATCAAATAGAAATTTCATGTTTTTAGGATGTGTGGACTTCATCAATTCATCAAAAAATATACATTCATCAAAAAATTACCAAAAAATTCTCGGATAAACTACATGGTGTTAGCTAACTTCTCACTAGAGTGATTAAAAAAATTCAATAAAAAAGTTAACATTTTAGGGGGAGCACACCAGACGCTATGTTATGTTTTTTCACAAAAAACAAGACCACTTTTTGTGCTCCCCCTTTTTGAAGGCCTTAATTTGCACCATTTTCAAAATAAGTTAGTAGTTTAGGAACTAGATTCAGATTATTAAAACTCTTGGTTTTGTTTCATCTTAAAATTTTGAGTCTAACTATCTTCAACTTCTTGTTGAAGTTCAAAGTTTGATGATTTCAAGAAAAAAGTGGCATCTTATACCCCCTTTTTGGTCCCCCATCTTTGTGCACTTACCCCCCAATATATTTTCTATTTTCCTCTATCTTCCCTCTGGGGTATTGACAAAAAATATGGAACTTTTATTCCAATTAATGGATTGACAAGTGGCTCTAATGTATTCATTTAGGAGATCCTTCACCACTTTAGCTTCTCCCACCAAGGCCTATCCACCAAAGATGGTGTCATCCACAAATTGATGGTGTGTAAGAACATTATTACCTGAAGAGGGGTTGATGCCTCTCAAGTTCCCTTCCATATTTGAATCAGAGATGAGTCTACCTAGACACTCAGCGAGGATAATTAAAAGAATCAGGGAAAAGGGGTCTTCTTGCCTTAGACCCCTAGTAGGATTGAAAAAGGAAGATGGGGTACCATTAATCATAATCTCTAGAGAAGGGGTAGAGATAATTTGGTGGAGAATTTTGCAAGTATGGGCATTGAAACCAAAAGCTTCTAGGACTCTGAGAAGAAACTGTGAGTCAACCCGATCATTAGCCTTAAAGAAATCAAGCTTGAGAAGAATAACTTCCCTTTTCCTAGCTTCTAAGAAGTGAATAAATTCATGCACCATCATTATGGAGTCCAAGATTTGTTTGACTAGCACGAAGCCTGATTGTTGCTACGAGATCAGAGAGGGGAGGACTTTGAGAATCCTAGAAGTTATGACCTTTGAAATATTCTTAAAGAAAGAGTTGTAGAGACTAATAGGTCTGAATTACTTGAAAGAATATGCTCTAGATAACTTAGGTATCAACACCAGAAAAGTTATGTTGAGCTCTTTGAGGAGATTTTTAGAGCCAAAGAATTCCTGCACTGCCTTCACCACATCTTCCTTCACCACATCCCAGAATTGGTGAAAAAAGAACATAGGGAAGCCATCTGAGCCAGGAGATTTTTCTCCTAGAAGAGAGTCGAGGGATCTCTTGACTTCTTTCATGTCCGGGATGGAGCATAAGGATTTATTTTGACTTTTGGTAATAATTTTTGGAATGTTATTAAGGATTTTAACCTGATCTTCCTTAAAAAGCTCCAGGTCTTTGGAAAGGAGAGAGGAAAATTAAGCAATAGCTTCCTCTACAATATCTATGTCCTCCTTCAAGGCTTGATCTCCCTTCTTGATGTTGCTTATCCTATTAGCTTCTCTGTCTCTCATTGTAGAGAGGTGAAAGAAGCGAGTATTTTTATCTCCTTCCCTAAGCCAAATGGATTTCAATCTCTACTTCCAGAAAGTTTCCTCCTTCCCGATGATATTATGGTATTCAGAAAGGATAGATTTCTCCTTATTCAATATTTCTTCATCATACCCCTATTTTTGGATTTTAGCTTGAAGAAGATTAAGATCATTAAGAGTCTTGTCTTTGGAAATAAAGATGTGACCAAATTCATCTTTGTTCCAATTTTTTACATTGAATTTGATATTCCTTAGCTTTTTTGCCACTCTCAACATAGCAATGCCCTCAACATCAATGTTCCACCATTCTTTGATTTTATTAAACAAATTTGGATGGTAAGTCCACATTTTTTCAAATCTAAAGGGGAAATTCCTTTTCTTAGTGATCTGGTCAAGGGAGAGGGAGATGGAGGAATGATCAGAACCAGATCGAACCAAAGTGGAGAGATTGAAATAGTAGTGATTCAACCAATCTGGCAAGATCAGGGCACAGTCCAACTAGACTTGGATACAATCATTCCCAACATGCCTATTGGACTAGGTGAAATTAGCACCTTGGAGATCCATATCAAGAAGAGACTAGTCATTAATGAAGTCCATTAAATCTAGCCTACTTTCCATATCTAGAGAAATCCCTCCCTATTTTTCCCCTTCTTTTAGGGGAGTGTTGAAATCCCCCATAATAATGCCCTTGGACAAATTTAAGGAGGCCAAGGTAGTTTTGGTCTTGTTCCAGTAGACATTTCTATCTTTTTTGGAATTAGGGGCGTAAATATTAAAAATGAACCAACTTACATTATCTTTTATTTTAGTAAATTGCATGACAAGAAGGTTACCTCCTTCTAAGATGACTTCGTCTCTAAGATGGTTAGAATTCCACAAAGTCATGAGACCTCTAGAGGCACTGTCTAAACTGGTAGCTTTGTTTTCCATGACTTTACTAAATCTGATACACTCAAGCTTGTCCTTCTCCATCTTAGTTTCCTAGATTAAGAAAATATCAGGTCTGTGATCCCTTATCATGTTTCTTATAACATCTTGCTTGTGTGAGCTATTTAGCCCATGAATGTTCCAAGAGATGACTTGCATTTCTTAATGGACACGTAGACTACCTAGATGGTCCTTTGTGTCCCATCCACAATGTTCTTATTGGCTTATTCTTGCCTAATCTGACTGGCCCTCTTCTTTCCTGGAGTTTTAGGTTTGATCCCTGCATCTACTTTGTTTCTGCTTCTGGTAGCTACAAGGGAGATTGAAAATAGGTCTCTGCTATTGGATTTTTTTTTTATAGTGGAAAGTTGTCCAACCCTCCTTCTCTTCATTGTACTTGGTGATGAGCTCTTCCATTTTGGTAAATTGGTTAATGGAGGTTGTGACTATCAAATCTTCCATCTTTTGAAACTTCCTAGAGTCTTGCACTTCAGGGCAAGGTAGGGAGTCTTGAGTACCTCACTCCAAGCTCTATTTCAGGCTAGAAATACCATCTAGGGAGTCTAGAAAAAAGGAAACAAAAGTGACGCCAGGACATGAGTCACCTCCTTTAGTCAGAACTATAATCCTATTTTCTTCTGAAGTTTCTTGCTGGATGGAGATTTCCAGTTTGATTCCCTTGAGAAGGGGAATTTCTCCACTGGTTTCTTTGGTTTCAAGTTGTAGATTAGACCACTGCTCCTCTACCATATTTTCCTTCTTAGCCTTGGTTTCATGATCTAAGGAGCGATCTCATCTTGTTCTTTTTTCTTCCAAACTCTTTGTGTTTTGGCCTTAGTACCCTCCTGAGGGATTGTTGTCTCTCTTGTAGTCTCTCCCTTTTGAAGGTTGTTTTTTCTTCCATTGATGTTCTTTTTTTGTGCTATTCTAGCTTTCCTTTCTTTCTCCTATCTCTGGAAAATAGGACAGGATTTGGCTCTGTGTCCCACTTTCTTATAGTGAAAGCAAGTGAAGGGAATGCATTCGTAGTCAAGTTTTATACTTTTTTACCTAGTTTGGATTAGATTTCAATGATTTCTAGCATATCATGGCCTTCTTCCACTCTAGTGCAAATCCTAGCATATGTGAGGTGTCTCCTTGCCAGAGTCACTGGGTCTATGGAGAGTAGGGTGCCAAAGGATTTGGTTATCCCATTAAAAACATCTTTGTACCAGAACTCCAGGGGGAGTTCAGGAAGTCTAATCCACACCAGGGCCTGGATGAAGAAGGATTCATTTAGGTCCAGCTTAGGGGTCCATTTTTGTAGTGCCAAAGTGGCCTTCCCTATCACCCATGTTCTGGCATAGAGGATTTTATCCAGATCTTCTTTGCAGAACTCAAAAGATAGAAAGCCCTTCACCATGGCTACAATATGGACTTGATCCTTAAAGTCCCATTTCTTTTTAGCTAAGATCCTAACAATGTCAATTTTATTTCTTGACCCAACAAACTTTCCAACAAGACTATGGTCCATGGTAGCTATATTGTGATCTACCAGTTCATCAGGTATCTCTATAGTGTATTTTTCTTTTTCCTTGTCTGAAAGGTCCTTAATAGTAGGGAAAGAGGATTTGCATGTGGTTTTAATCCTAAAGAGGGTTGACCACCTACGGTGGATGGATTTTCCATCCTGGTCATGTGCCTGGGTCTTCGTGGATTTTGGAAGTCTTGGAGGGATGCCCAGATTCTCTTCCCCCACCCCATCCCCTTTTCTAGGGTCTTTCTCCTTTTTAGGTGGGACCCCATCCTTTTCCTCTAGATCTCCAAAGTCATATGTTGCTAGGGATACTTCGAAGCAGACATTTCCTAAGGATCCTCCAACCTGCAAACATGGATTCTCGCCCACCTTCAAATTCAAAATTCCTCTTGCTCCTTCTTGCACACTCGCCATTCCAAAGATAATTATGATAAATCTAATGTTATGATCCAAACTTGTAATGGTTTCCTTTATTCTTCCTATGGTTTAATTTTATTGCCTATTGAAGTTTGTGGTAAAAATTTTGATGTTACCTTTACTATGATTCTAACTCTAATAAATTTCAATTCAAACTTGATCTCTTCCTTGGTTTACTTCCATCAATGTTGTGGCCTCTCTTATTCATTAGTTTTTAAAATTTCCTCACAATAAAAAAATCATGAATGTTAACCATAGCCTTTATCAACCTTCAGTACCTCAAGAGTTCTTTGACCCTGATTTCTTCTAGCCTTCCATGCCTGAACCAACTCAACCCTATGGAGATAATCTCTTTTGATCATATCAAGCTTAAAAAATTTAAAATATTTGTAAACTTAAAAAAATTAAGGATATTCCATCTCCATTTCCTAGAAGTTGACTTCTTCCCACACTTCCTACATCTCGTATATAAGCTTTAGTTTTGCCTCATATATCTTATAAATATCCTATTGATTCTATCTCTCAACCTAGTGTGGCTCCTTTTGTTCTTCCCCCTAAATAATAAAAAGGACCTAATTTTTATTGATCTTGAACCAAACACAATTTATAGAAAAACCAAAAGAACCATTATGTCTAGTATCCTACCATAAATTTTGTGCTAGGGCCCATCGATATGCTTCCCAAAATAAAGTTTCACCCAAAACACCTAGTAATTCCTTAATTCCCTTTGATCTACCTATGATTGATCCAAAGAAGGAACTTATCTTGAAAAATATGAAATTGAACAAACATGACAATTCTATTGGTATCTTGGTTCTATTACAAATAATTTGGATGAAGAAGATACTCTTAATGATGATGCTTTTGATGTTTCTAATGAAACTAAAAATCATAGTCATGCTACTTATTTTGATGAAATATTTGATCTTATTGATGTTAACCATGATTTACAAGATATGTGATGAAGGGTCCTCACCTTATTAAACCAAACACAAACAACACAATAGGGAAGTAAATATAAAATTGCAAGGACATAAAAATGGAAAGAACAAAAGCACTTTCTTTTTACTATCTTCAATGAAATGACATTACAATAACAAAAAAGTAACATGCTACAGCCACATGTGTATTTTGATTATAATAATTTACAAGATAGAGCCATAATCTCCACTTCTAGAATTGAACCCTAAAAATCCACTTTATCCCTATATAAGTAGTACCATTAACCACCTTAGAATAATCATGAAAGTGAAATTTTACCATTTTGGCACTGAGGGGTTCAATTTCCCACCTTAAGTGATTTACTCTCTTTTTCTTGTATTGAAATTCAAGTCCTAAGGGCTTGACTTTTGAAATCCATAACTTGTGAAATATTTGTTGGCAGGTTGGCTATACCATTGTATATGACTTAGTATAGTGTTTTCATTATGGAAACAAAATCATATAGTAGTTTGGAGTCAGCATGATGAGAAGATCAAAAATCAGCTAAGTGTTCAAGACTGGACAGTGTAGAGAGTACCTGAAGCTCAGAGCTTCAAGGCATGTGCATACAACCGAGTTATGGTATCCACCTTGGAAGATAAGTTGGTTAGACTATATTCATGCTTAGTATATGATCACATGATCAGATATGCAAGTATGACAAAGTTATAGACAATTGAAGTTACACAGCCAGTGTGTGCTAGAGAAGAACAGAGTCAGTAGCTGACTATTGGCATTTTGACTGGTGGTTATATTCTTATGATGTAAAGGCCATGTGCCTATTGTAATTAGGTTTCCAACATGTAAATATGTTTTTTTGTAAACACACTTGATCCAATTCAATTGGAAGCGTTGTATGTAATCGGTTAAAGGGCCGACCTAGTTATTTGTTTTGTATGCAAATATAAATATGAGATGCACCCATTGCAATTAATGGAGCAGTTGAAAGAGAGTTGAGATAAGTAGAGAAGAAGTGTGTGAAGATTCTATAAGATGTATTAGAGATTTGCAAGAGTTCAAAGCATTAGCACATCAAAGGAACTGATCTGACAAGAAGTGTCACAGTGACAGCTCAACCTACAAATATAGTGTGTATCTGAGATCAAAAGGTTGCAGCCTTCACCACTTGAGTAGTGAGCTCTAAGATAGTGCATCCACACTCCTAATAGGGTTTATTGTAAAAGACTCCTAACAGGTTCTGACCCTTGACAAGGTCTACTATCTAAATATATTGTAAAGCAACTCCTAATAGGGTTAAGGATCTTCTCACAAGGATCACAAAACACTAGTACAAAATATTAGTGGGTGTCAATTCCCACTGGGGTTTTTACCTATTTAAGGGTTTCCCCATAACCATATTGGTGTTATGTGTTGATTTCATGTTTATGTGGATTTTCATTTCAGTACTTAAGTATTTAAGTTCAGTTTGCGATTAAGTAAAAAGATAAAATACAGTGAACATTGATTCACCCCCCCCCCCCCCCTCTCAATGTTCCCATTCCTAATAATCTATATCAGAGCTCTGGTCCTTAGCAAAGAAGGTTAACAACTTGAGGAGATCATGGAAAAAGTAGAAATGAAACATCTGAAAAGAAATCTTAAAGCTTCTCTTGAAGACCTAGACAAATCTAAAAAAGAAATTGAAGAACTAAAGGAAAAACTCAGTGATGCTCAATTAGTCATCAAAAGGCTAAGGAAGGATTTGAAAGAATTATCTACTAGTTATCTAGGGATACTGGTCAAGAAGATGAATGAATAAAAAACATCCTTGAAAGAACAACTTGAAGAATTTGATGATAAGCTAATTAACAATCAAGAAGTCTATGAAGAAAAGATCAAAGAGAACCTTCAACTCAATGAAGAATTAAGGCAAGCAAACATGGAAATCTTGGACCTAAGGAACAAAAAAGAAAGCTTTGAATCTCAATTGAAAGAGGCTAAGAATCACATTCATAAATTGCACACCAGTTCTGATTTGATAGAATCTCAGCTATATGCAAGAAGAGCTAAAGGAGATACTAGCTGCATTGGATACAATGAAGCACAAAATTAGATCGACAACATATGAGAAAGAATGAAAGTACTAGAAGGCACCTTAGATGCTAAGGAGACTGTAAGTCAAACTAAAGATCATATTGAACCACCCAAGAATGAGCGCAAGCCAGTAGACCACACTTGTTATGCATGTAACAAGTATGGACACATAGCAAGGAATTGTATAGAGGTAAGACCTTTTAATGGCTACTATTATTCATGCAATAAATTTGGTCATAGAGATACGAATTGTAAGACAAGTCAAAAGAATAGGTTTCAGTATAATCAGAGAAATTAGAATCAGTCAAATGTAAGAAGTTCTCAAAATGTTACATGTCAGATATGTAACTATAATGGTCACTCAGCTAGACAATGTAAGATGGTGACCCAAGTCAATGCGTCAAGGAATATAAGGCCTCCAGTCATTTCTAATTCTTGTAACAAGGCTAGACACATCTCAAAGTTTTTTAGATCAAGGACACAAGGTTAGGAAATCCCTAAAAAGCCCGAAGAACCAATATTGGATCCCAAAGGAGAAGTCAATTTTGTGAAAGCTTCAAAGGATGTGAGCTTGATTTGGTTAGAAGAAAAGGAGGACAAGGTTGATGAGAATGTATAGGATGCATCCATAGTGGACGCACCCTCTACATCTGGATGAATGGCCCTCAAGGTCATATGGGGATCTAATTTAGCTCTAAACCCCTACGCGGCTGGTATACTCACTATCAGAGTATGCGCCTTTAGACTTAAGCTTTTGGAGGCTAGTAGAACCTTCGTGTAAGAGTGCACTAGCTGATTATTTTTAGAATGAAATTTAGAAATTTTCAAGTGATGGCCTGGTTTACACGGTAAGCATTAATGGCAGATTTTCTACTTTAAAGTACATAGAAGTTTGAAGATATCTCATTGCATTCAAATTGAGAGTGATTGGAGAGTAGAAGAGCCCTAGCATTTGATTGATAAGGATTGTAGTTTGATTCATCAAGTGATTTTTTGTGCATTTGATCAGTTGCAAAAACCCTAGTTCATCCCATCGATTCAAGAAGTCTTCAAGATCATTTGGAAAGCGATATCCAAGTAAGTGATGACTACTCCTATAGTATTTGATGTTGCAAAGAAGAAAAGATATGTATTCAAGAGGAACCCATTTAAATCCACCTTGGATGAACTAGAAGGGGCATTGTCCCACACACTTATGAGTCTTATGCATGTCGAGGACATTAGGGAATACATTTACTGTAAGAAAGAACCAATAGGATTGGAAAGATTAAGGGCGCACATGGAAACTATGTTGAAACCAGACAAAAATTTCATGGATGAGTATGCACAGTGGAATAATCACCTTGTAGTGGAGTATGCTATGACATATGAGTTCTATTAATCAAAATGGATCAAGATTATATAGAGCAGGATTCATGATGACCTATTTTGGATAGGTGAAGTGTCGGTCAGAATTACTAGTGACCTAATTCATGAGATAACAAGCCTCTCTAAAATAGGCACTATTCTTCCAACCAGAAAAGATGTGAGAAAATTTGTTGAGAAAACCTGCAAATCAAGAAGTGATAGGCACATAATGACCATAGAGCCTATTGAGAAAGATGACATCAAATTGATGTCCATGATACTAGGTTATAGGTTCCAACACACTAGCAGGGTGAACAGTGTGTCTACGGCCACAATTCTTGCAGCTATAAGACTTGTGAAATAAAATGGAGAGTTCAAATTGTGCAAGATCCTGAGTGCACAACTAATTGATAATATTAAGGCAATCAAGCATGATAAGACCAAGATATTTAGATTTGTGTCTTTGATCATTTATATGTACTTCCATATTGTTGGAAAGGTATCAGACTTATACCTTGATAGGACTATTCCTACCATGCCACATATATCCTTCATGAAATCTACTGAGAGCACTCTAAGACACTACATGATACTGGAGTTGAAGACATTTAGAGTCAAGATGCAGATGAGATACAGAATTCCAGAGAAAATAGTTGAAAAATACAAAGATAATATTTGCTTCATGGTTGAGATAGACACAACATGCATGGAGGCTATTGAACCAAGGATAAAGTGGATTCATCCACTTGGGAATTTGATGAACAAGTCTTAGAAGCATATGTACAAGTATTTCTTTCAGCCCCTAAAGACCCTAATGAGCCAAGATGGGGAACCTATGAAGAGAAAAAAAAAGAAGTTGATGTAGTCTTGACCAATGAAGCAACTAAAAGGAAGGTTGCCAAGGTTACCTTAGAGAGCTTGAGAATTCATGGAGTGTCTCAAGTAGACCTAGACAAAGCAAGGGAAGAGAAGATTTCTTTGGAAATTGAGAGCGTAGTAACAACAAACACAGAATCAGAAGATCCTAAGTTGAAGAAGATGAAAATAGAGAAATATGATGTTACTCCTTTTGCACCCAAGGAAACCATTAATCTTACTGCTTCTCTCGAGTATAAGACAATTTCTAAGAGGAAGAAAGAAATCAGCATTGATCATCCATCCTCAAGAGTAACAAGGAACAGAAGGAACACTCAAGCACCTCCTGAAATAAGTTTCAAACCTAGTCTCTGCGTGCTAAGTACAAGAATCATTGATGAAGGCATGATTGATCAAGTAGGAAAGTTCTATGAAAAATACAATGAGATAGACAAATAAGAGATACATGGAATGATTGTTAAACATATGTTGAAGTTTAAGAAGACAGTCTTAGAACTGAAGACTATGATCCCTAATAATGTGTGGAACATCTTAGAGTTCCAAAAGAGATAGGCTATTGAAGAAGATCTAAGGATAAGGGAAAAGACCTTAGATGAAACCCTCCCATTATGTTCCTTAGAAGAAAATTCATTAGATTTGGTAAAGCCAAATCTTAGAACAAAGTCAAGGACCCTGCACATAATGGATAAAAACTATGAACTTGTGGCTAAGGAAACAGAGAAGGCATTCAAGAAATTTTTCATGAATAGGCACATGTATCCAGCTACTGCACCCAAATTTCAAGTACCCACAATGGTTTCAAAATAGTCATAGACCATCAATGTACAATCTACAGGTCCACGGGATTCAGTGCATGTAGTTGATACATCCACAGAGGTAGAGAAGATTTCACCCATGAAAGAGACACCTAAGGATGATTCAATCTTCATTGACAATGTAAAAGTTACTATGGTGGCCACAGATATGGATCTAGACAAGTTTGAAGAGGTATTTGTAAGAACTCAAGAGGCTAAAAAATTACATAGTAACACTCCTCCCAATCATCAAGAAGAAGTATTGATTGAGGGTATAACAAATGAGAAAGAAGAAGAAAAAGAAAAAGAATTTGAAAAACAAAAGGGAGAAGAACAAGTAAAAGGAACTGAGAAAAAAGATGAACCATGAGTTGAAATAATCAAGGTAAAACAAGAAGTTATGGATAGTACTCCTGTCACTCCACTTCCCTCAGCAGCATTGTTGTCAAGTTTGACACTTGACACAACCAGTTTGGATTCATGGGGAGAAGAAGACCTGATCAAATTCAGCATCTTAGCTATGGAGAAAGCCAAGGAGAAATAGGTAATGAGGAATCCCCTCCTTGTAGAATTAGTAAAATCTTAAACAACTTATTACTAGAAGACAAGAAGGTGTCCAAGATACACTTTGTTGATGATGTGAGTACAATTATTTTACAGTTCAAGTATAATTTATCTAGCCTAGAAGAATCTGCATCCCTAGTTACAGAAGAGAAGTATTTGAAGAAAAGGCTCAGTGAATTGGTTAGCAACTATGCACTTGACCTGAGCTCACTAAAGACTAGTCAAGCATCCTTGAAGGAGTTTGCAAAAAAGGTCAGAAAGATCATTGCAGACTATATGAACCGGGACAAATTGACTAGTGATCTATACAAGAATATACAAGATGCTGAAGCTATGATAGACATCATAAGGAAATTAGTGGAAGATCTATCCATTGATTTAAACATGTGTAATAATGTATACCAAGGATAGATAGATAAGATTGAGAAGGAAAAAAGGAGATGTCCAAGATAAGGGCTAGGCAGACTTAGTTAAGGAATGCTCTTGCACTGTCAATAGATATACTCAATCAGAATATCAAGGAGATCAATGCCACCATGGTGACATATGATCAAGGTCCAAGCATAGATTTGGAGAAGATGGAGAAGCTACAGTATGCACTATGCGCCCATCTCCAGATTATAAATTCATTGATCACATTTTGGAAGAAGGAGATTCAAAACATGCATATAGCATATCCAAATGTTCTCTCATAGTAAGTAATTGTATATACAGTTTTGAAGCACCTTTCTCATTAATGTCAAAGGGGGATTATGTATAGAATATGGTTATAGATATGTATAAGCATATATAAGATAGAAAGTTATGTATAAGCGAGATATAAGACAAAAAAATTTATATTAAGGAACAATTTGCTACTTGGCCATATTCCTTTGTGGCCATCAATGAAAAAGAGGGAGATTGTTGGAAAGTTGGCTATACTGGTGTATATGACTTAGTATACTATTTTAATTATGGCAACAAAGTCATATAGTAGTTTGGAGTTAGGGCACTTGATGAGAATATCAGAAATTGGCTAAGTGTTGAAGACTGGACAGTGTACAGAGTACCTGAAGCTCAGAGAATCAACACACATGCATACGACTGAGTTGTGGTATGTACCCTAGAGGATAACTTGGTTAGACTATATTTTTTTTTAATCTATGAGAGCATAATCAGATATGCAAGTATGACAAAGTTACAGACAGTTGAAGTTACACAGCCAATGTGTGCCAGAGAAGAATAGAGTAAGCCTCTGACTATTGGCATTTTGATTTGCAGTTATATTCTTATAAAGTAAAGGCCATGTGCCTATTCTAATTAGGTTTCTGACATGTAAATATGTTTTTTTGTAAACACGCTTGAGCCAATTCAATCAAAAGTGTTATATGTAATCGGTTAAAGGGCCAACCTAGTTATTTGTTTTGTATGTGCATATAAATATGAGATGTGCCCATTGTAATTAATGGAGAATTTGAAAGAGATTCGAGATAAGAAGAGAAGAAGTGTGCAAAGAGTCTATAAGATGTATTAGAGATTTGCAAGAGGTCAAAGCATTAGCACATCAAAGGAACTAATCTGACAAGAAGTGTCATAGTGATAGTTCAACCTACAGACATAGTGTGTATCTGAGATCAGAAGGTTACAACCTTCACCACTTTAGTAGTGAGCTCTAGAACAGTGCATCCACACCCCTAACAAGATTTATTTTAAAAGACTCCTAATAGAGTTTGACCCTTGACAAGGTCTACTATACTAAATATATTGTAAAGAAACTCCTAACAAGGTTAAGGATCTTCTAACAAGGATCATAAAACACTAATACAAAATAATAGTGGGTGTCAATTCCCACTGGGCTTTTTACCTATTTGTGTTTCCTCGTAACCATATTGGTGTTATATGTTGATTTCATGTTTCATGTTTATGTGGATGTTCATTTCAGTACTTGAGTATTTAAGTTCAGTTTGAGATTAAGTAAAAAGATAAAATAGAGTGAACACTGATTCAGCCCCCCACCCCCCCCCCCCCTCTTAGTGTTCCCATTCCTAAGACTATTGATTTGATTAACTATTATAACTCCATTTCAAAAACCTCTGAAAGCAATATATGCTCTTGGATTATGAAGTGCTAGTTGATCAAAGGTTGACCCCTTTTGGAAACCTCTAAAGCCTTTAAAATTGAGTTCAAATTTTTTGTACCATCCCAGCAAAATAGTAAATTCAATGTATTCAAAACTAGACTTGATGTTTCCATTTGACCAAGTAATCTTCTTATTTGTCATTTCTTGTGCTTCTACTCACATGAATATCCAAGATATCCTCTATCTCTTCCATAGTTGAAGTGTTAGAATATTCCACTATGATTATACAATTTTATCTTATCTGTTTCCTTCACAATACTTTGTTAAATCTAAAATATTAAACACAAGTAAAATACCAAGTTCACTAGGAAAATCTAATTGATAAGAATTTTTTGAATCATGCTCCTTTGAGATTTTACATGGTCCAAATTTATTCATATTCAACTTGTATTTTACCAATGGAAATATCGCCTTTCTGAAATGAACCATAGCTTAATCTCCAATCTAAAATTCCTTATGTATCATTTTTTGATCTTCCTTATCCTTGTACTAAATATTCATTTTATTAATATTCTTTCTCACCTCCTCATTTAAATTCTTCAATAGTAATGCAATATCTTCAACTTTGGCACTACTCATCTCTCATTTCTCAAACTTCCTTAATTCTAAAGCACTTATAGGATTTCTTCCATATAAAATCTAGATTAGTGATTTACCCATGCTCCTATTGACAAAATTATTGTATACAAATTCTTCATGTGGTAAAATCAAATCCCATCCCTTGGGTTTATCTCCTACTAAGAACCTCAAAAAAATTCCCAAACTTCTATTCACAACTTCTATCTTTCCATTATTCTATGGATGTCGAGTTGAGATGAGATTTAGAGACATCTTTATTTTTTTCCACAAATGTCCTCCAAAAGTACCCAACAATATTAGTGTCTCAATCTGAAACTATGCTCTTTCGTAGACCATGTAGTCTCACATCTCTGAGTCCTTGGTAATAGACCAAGAACAAAATCCATACTAATATCCTTCCATGGCCTCTCTAGTATAGGTAATGCCTAATATAATCTTTGAGCATTCCTATTTCCTTTTTCCATCTAATATATTCAATAAATCTATGCAAACTTCTTAACATCTTGTTTCAATTGTGACCAATAGTAATGCTCACTAACCCAAGAAATGGCTTTGTCTCGACCAATGTATCCATGCAATCCTCCACTATACTTTTCTTTGATTAGGTTCTCTCTCATGGAACTAGATTTGGAATGCATAATTGGCTACCTCTAAGTAACATACCATCTTGGATTATAAAATCCAACCATCTGGACCTGTCTTGAGTAACAGGTTTTCCACAAGCTTTCTAGACCTTGCCAAAATTAAGATCCTCATAATAAAAACTCTTGAGTTCCTTGAACCCAACAACTTCAATATGCATCTCTCTCAACAACTTCTACCTCCTACTTGGGGAATCTATTACCCTATTAGACTTTTCACTCTTATGATTTAAAATAAAAGGGTAACTCTTCAAAAACTCAACCCATTTTAAATGTCTTTGATTCAACTTTACTTGGCTATTAAAATATTGTGAAGCTTGATGATTAGTAAAAAAATTTTTTAGGAAAAATATAATATCTCCACTTTCTTAATACCTGAACTATAGCATAAAACTCTTGATCATAAATATAATATTTTATTTTGGCATCATTCAACTTCTCACAAAAATAAGTAACGGGTTTACCTTCCTAACTCAAAAAAACTCTAATGACATTTCCACTAGCATCACACTCTACTTGAAATACCTTATTAAAATATAGATGTGTCAAATCAGGCTACTCTGTAACTTTTCTCTTCAAAAAATTAAAACTCTTTTATGCTCATGTAGTCCACTTAAACTTTTTTACCCTCATAGTTTCCATTAAGGGTCTTTATATACTACTAAAATTTATGATAAACATTTTGTAAAATCTATCCAAACCATTAAAATATCTTATCTCAATAGAAATTCTTAGAGTAGGCATTTCAAGGATAGTCATCATTTTCCACACATGTCTAGTTTAAGACCATCTACTAAGACAAAAAAATCCAAGGTACACTAACTCCTTCACAAAATTACAATTCTTCAAGTTAATATATAACTTTTCTCCTCTTAACTTCTCAAAGACCCTAGGAATATGCATTGTATGCTCTTCCAATGTCTTACTAAATATAAAAATATTATCCTCGTTAATAAAATAAAAAGTTCTCAAAAATTATTACAATACCTTGTTTAAGAGATGTGTGAATTTATGTTCGGTGGATTGGTTAGCCCAAAAGGCATGACTAACCACTCATATAATCCTTTCAATTCATATCCCTCTCTAATTTAAATTTTATGATATCCACTCTTCAGGGCTATCTTTTTGAAGTACTCATCTCTACTCAAGCAGTCCATAATGTCATCCATCCTTAAAAAGGGAAACCTATACTTGATAGCAATCTTAATGATAGCCAAAAAATCTATACTTATCCTCCATGTTTCTTTGATTCTATTACTGCTGGTATAGCACATGGACTCAAACTTTCTTGAATTAAACTCTTATGTAATAACTCTTGCACTTGTCTTTTAAACTCTTCACTCTCTACTAGAGTCATTTTATGGGTTGCCTTATTGGAAAACTAGATCTAGGAATCAAGTCCATTTGATGACTAATATTTATTATTGGAAAGAATCCATCAGGTATATTATTTGATATAATATCCTAAAACTAATCCAACAAATCTGCAACTTCCATAGGTACATCATCTACTTCCTCTTTATAAACTCTTGGAATGAAACAAAAACACATATGTGTATGCTTCATGCCTTCTAGAAACTTCCTTCCATCAAATAAATGTATTATTTCATTACCACATACCTTTTACTCTATTTCCTTCAACAAATTTAGCTTGTGTCAGACTCCATCCTTTGTCAAAACATAGGTATTTGCATGCCTATCAAGTACTACATGGAAATCAAATTTCCATGGTCTCCCTAATAAAGATGATAAACATCCATAGGCATAATATTACATAATAGCTTATCATGATAGTTTCCAATTTTGAACTTTATCAAACATTGTTCATTGACCAAACTCTTGTGATCCTTCTACAACCAAGAAATCTTGTAGGGATTCAAATGATTTCTTCTCTCTAACATCAATTTGTCAACCATTTCCTCTGAAATAAGGTTATCAAAACTACCACTATCAATAATGAAATTGAATACTTTACCATTACACTTACACCTTATGTGAAATGAATTCTTCCTTTTCTCAACTTCATTCTCATCATTTAGCAAGGCTCTTTTGGTAACAAGAACCTGTCTTGTCTCAGCATCTTTAGAATGTGACAACTTGACATCTTCATCTACATGTGTAACTCATGCAGTATCACATTCTTATTTTTTCTCTCTTGATGCTGAGGACACTCATAAGCTCTATGTCCTTTGAAATGGAAACATGTCCCACAAAAACCTCCTCCCTCTTTCTCTTCCTCTCCGATCTTTGTTATTTTGATAGCAATATTGATAGAAATTATTTCCCATCTAACTATAACATCTACTATGGTCACCATTGCACTTCTAGTCTTTGTTTCTTCCTCTATAAGATTGACCACTAGACTTTCTAACATGACCTCTTCTAGTTTCTTTTCTCTAAAGCTTCTTATTAAAATTTTCTTCTACCTTTAAAGAAAATTGATATATGTCTTTAATGGTATCTAGATTATTACCATCATCAACTCTTCTTGAATACAAGGCCTCAACCTATTAAAGTAATGTGCAACCTTCTCCTTGTTAGATTCAAAATGACCCATTCTAATAAGAACCTAGTAAAACTCTTATGTATACTCCTGGATATATTTTCTTGATTTCTTCAAACCTTGCATTCTCTTTAGAAAATCAAGCTCATAGTTAACAAGAATGAATTGTCTCTTTACTTTTTTGACAATCTGATCCCACCTTATTATATTTTCTTTCCCTCTTCCATTTCTCTCTAGCTAAACCTCTTTCTACCAAATTTTTTCATGACCTTTTAACTTGGCCTTCGGAAATATAACCCTCTCAAGATCTTATATTTCATCTAGATTAAATTTATCCTCCATATAATTTATCTAATCGATCAACTCTTATAGATTAAGATTGAACTAAAAAATGTAAAAACTTCAATCGTTGGTCTCTTTCCAATCTTTGAAATGGATCCCAAAAAATTAACTTCACCATGATCCCTTGTTGTTTCTTGTTCTTCTTTAAATTGTCCTTACTCTTTAGATTCATCTTCACTCACATATCTTTCCCTAGTATTGATTTCTATGTGCAACTCCTCTTGTAGTATTTGCACTTTCCTCTACAAGGTTCTAAAATCTTCTTCTATCACACTAACAACTCTTCCACCATGGTTCCTTCATGGAGGCATTTTTTATACTTATCTCTTAGACCCAAAACCAAAATCCTAGTGTAAACTACCTCACACTCAGTGATTTATCTATACACTTAGGAGATTCTTCTCTAATACTAATCAATGAATGATCATTCCTCTATTTAAGAAAATACACACAACACAATGAGGAAATAAATAGAAAATTTCAAGGACATAACAATGGAAATAATAGAAACACTTTCTCTCTATTATCTAAAATAAAATGACATTACAATAATCATTAAAATAACATTCTATATCCATGTTGTAATTTTCATTACAATAATCTATAAGATAGAGCCACAATCTACACCTCTAGAACTGAACCCTAAAATACCCTTTTAGCCCTAGATAAGTAGCACAAATAACCACCTTAGAATATTCTACAAAGTGAAATTTTCCCATTTTGGCACTCAGCGGTCCATTTTTCCACCTTCAGTGATTTTCTCTCTGTTCTAATTATATTTAAATTGGATTCTTGATGGCCCAACTTATGACAGACATAACTTGTAAACCATTGAGTTGATTGACTATTATAACCCCATTTTGAAAACCTCTCAAAGTTCTCTTCTCCCTAGGCTCATAAAGTACAAACCAATCAAATGTTTACCCCTTTTGGAGTCTCTAAATCCTTCAAAATTGAGTTCAAAGTTTTTGTACCAGTCTGCCAAAATAGAATATTTAATATCTTCAAAACCAGACTTGATCTTGGCATGAAACTTTATCAGCATGCTAATATATCCAAAACAAACCTCTAGGGGAGAAATTGGAATAACCTATGCTGAAATTAACAAGCTACTAAAAATAGTATCCCTGTCCAAATATAGCCCTTATTAAAAACTAGACAATATGTTTGGGGATGCAAGATTCCTTTTACAACCTAGATGCTCTAGCATCACTATAATTTCACAACAATTATCTCTTAATCCTAGTGAAAAGAAAAGTGACCCATCTTTATAGCATGGTCCTTGTTCTAAATTGGCTATTGGTCCATCCACTTTAATTAATGCTTCTCCTCTTGTGTGCTTTTTGCCTTACCTTTAAGCACTAAAAACTAAGATGGGGGGCAGGTGACCCTCTTAATTACTTCGTGTATCATGGATTTTGTGTATTTTCCTAATTTAATATTCTTCGCCCATGATGTGTTGCATGTTATATATTTCATTTAGATTATTTAAACAACCCTTTTTTCTGCATTGGTGCAAGATGATAAATAATTTGAAATTTACTAACATTCATCTATTTGTATCTCACTTCTTCTATATATGTTGTTTTATGTTATGTCATGCATGTGCCACTATTTTTAAATGTGACTTTGTATTGTTTGATTGTTGATGATGAAAAAGGGTAGCTACCTATTATTTTTGGTCTCTGTGATGCTATCCCAAAAATAATCTTCATAAGTATTATGTGACATTATTCCATTGTAATTGTAGTTATACTACCTTTGGGGGATGATAACATTGTATTTTGATATAATATATCATGTATTGTCATATGATCATACTGACACCACAGTTAGTGTATCCTTTTTGTGCTCTCTTTTGTCACTTATTTATTTCCCTTGATTTGTTTGTTCTTAGGGGGATCTCATAGTATAAATTTTTCTTGTGGGTGCATGTATGCTCAGTTAAAGTCATTGTTCACATTACATCATTTTTAGTCACTTTAGCGTGTACATATATACTTTTCTCTATGTTTCACATTTATCATACATGCATAGAATGATTCAATGCAATCTCCCTTGCAGATGGCCAAGGAGGTAATTCATTCCTTGTGTTTATCCTTTCATTGGATTCCTTAATGGAGACAAATGTTGAACCTTAAATATTTATCCTCCTTTGATTCATAATATTTCCTTAATCCTAATCGCTATTATTAATACCTATGGAGACAATAAATTCCTTAGGACTAATTACCCTTATCGGATCTCTTAATGAAGATAATGTTTTCCTTAAGGAATGGTCATTTTTGAAGGATTGACTAGAATAACAGTGCTTGATAGACCTTTAATGCAATCATTTATAGTACTTTCCTTTTGTGTTTGATCCATAGTAAGGAAATCCCTAACTAGGCTAGTGATCATGCTTCTCTCTCTCCTTTTCTTTCTCTCTCTTCTAAATGATGTGTCTCTTATCTTAGTTTTAGATTTTATGAACACTTGGGTCATTTGGGGGCTTGATGTTTCTTTATCTCCTCGACCTTGATAATATAATTCTTATGCCTTGATCTAGTTTACTATGATTATGAGATTTCCTCATACTCACACTAAAGTGGCTTCTAAATGTATAGTCCTAAAAAGTTAGCACCTATAATTGGATTCTTAAGGACCTATTAGGCTCTATTATGGTGATTTCAAGGTCAAAAAGTTGATTATGCTACATCCTAGAAAGCTACCTTTTTATTTTCCCACTCATTTTCTCTCCCCCAAAATACCCCTTAAAATTTGAGCCTATTTTGATAGGCACATGTCTCCAATGATGACTCATCCCTAAGTTTTTTGGTCCAAACTTTCCCAAGGGCCCTATAGTAGGGTCCTATTTCAAAATTGTCATATATGGTCATCCTCGATCAAATTTGAATCCTAAAATGATGGATTTATTGTAAGAACCTCTTATCACTCCTCATTTTGACATCCACAATCGTATGCAAGCATTTTGACAACCGAGCTATAAAGGTTTCAAGAAAGAAAGAGTAATTGGATTCAAGATTTGAAGGCAAGTATCCAAGATAAAGATCTTCAAGTCTCTAATTCTTAAAGATCATCAAAATCCAAAGCATCCATCTCAATTTGATTCATTTTTTTCTCCCATGATGGCCAAGTGGAGGAATTCTCAAATTAAGAAAGAAGATCAATCCATTCATCTATCTTCTCCCTCCTCTTTGTAAGTGATTATCAAGCATATCTACATTCAATATCTAGGAGAGGAAATCATATATCTATGCATTTTTGAAGATGTCCTTGATTCTACATTGCATTCCAAGGTTATTTATTTGGATTCCAAGCACATTCAAGCATCTCCATGGATTTGAGTGATTTCTACATCTATTGATGAATGATTTATGCAATGTAAATTGACAATTTGCCTTTTTACATATATTTATTTATGTAATTTTTAATCTTATTTCAAGCTTCATTCCTAAAAAAGGGTTTGACTTAGGTAAATCTATTTCCACAAGATTTTTTTCCCATTTTAATGTGTGCAAAAATAAGCTATAGATCTATGGATTCAGATCTAGGAAGTATATGAATAGTTGCAGTTTCTGTGAAAGGTTTAGCTGAAAATATTGGGGATATGTCACCAATCTCGACCTGTCCCTAGTACATGTCGTAAAACTTGACCTATGCTAGCTACTTTCTACTCAAATTTGTGTCACATGTCCATTTCATCATCGGGTTTTCATTTATGTTCTTTTCAGCTCATTATCTATCTGTTTCAGTCTATTTTCCATAGTTTTTTACCATATTTTCTAGTAGATCAATTACATCATTTAATCATTCTCTTTTCATTTATTACATTCCTTAAGGAAGGACATAACTTATTTCCAATTAGTGTTTGAGTCACCTCTTGAGCTTATTGGAGCCATTCTTCCTTCCTAATGTGCAATCAATGAAATGGGGAAGTAATTCACTTAATACATTATATTTTGTAGTGCTCCTCTCCCTATTTTCCCATTCTACAATTTTTGTGTGTGTGGCATATAAACTAACACCTTTTTAAATCTTGATCCATGAACATTATAAAAGATAGAGGTTAAATCATAGTGGAAATTTTATATTGATGAATATTTAAACCATTGCTTTGGAAATCAAGGTGATGCAATTTTCTCTTTAAATAGTTTTGTGAAGTGTTAATAGAGTAACATGAAAAAAAAAATTAGAAACATCCAATCGTACTTTTGTGTAGGTTGTTGTAGCCTATTTTTTAATTCATTAAACACCCAGCTCTAAAGTGCTTTCTTGATCCTGATTCAAAACTCATGATATCTTCTTCAATGTCTTTTGAATGATAAAATATTGTTCTATTGAGGGTTCGTAAGATATTTTTGAATGTAGGTCAAGAAACAACAAGAAAATGAAAAGATTAGGAAAAGGACACAAATGATGGAGGCTAGTGCTCACACATTTGAATTTGAGTCCCTTTTAGAAAGATGATAGTCTCAGGCACCCTAGTCCACTAAAAAATGGAGTGTGAAAAGGGTTCATAGACTTTGCGAATACAAACTATAGGACCTAGTCTTGAAGTTAACATATGATGAAAATGAAATAAAAAGTTTAGTAATATAATTATAAAGTAGGATATGACTCAAATTGTCTCTAAATGATGAAGGAAAGAGCGTATTAAAGTAGGGGATCACATAGAGTGTGAAATTATAAAGGAATACAATTTACTACACTATATTAGCATCTTCCTAAGGAGAATGCACATGGTTTGACATATTAAAAGCTTCATGGATGACAACTCAATGTTTACGTTGACTATTCTATCTAAATATTGTGAACTAATTATATAGATGTTTTAATAATAAGCTTTGTGATTTAGATGTGAATGTTGTAGACGGTCTTTGAACCCTACAAGATTTATATTGTGAACCATATGTTATTTGATTGAGACATCTATTTTAGAAAATAGTTTGCCTCTTTCTAAAGTGTGTCATGCTACTCCTCAATCATCATGACATTGGTTAGAGAGTGAATATTGGTCTTTGTGTTTATTAATCTTCTGGAAGGTGCTCTCATATACTATAAGCATGAAAAATAGCCATAAAATTGTTACAAATTATAACAATAACCAAAGTATAATTACAAGTACTTAATTTTGTTTATTACCCCAAGTTAGATCTATATGCCATCAAAAACTATCCAAACCCTGAGAATCGCCACAAATGTTTCTTCAACATTGGAGAGAAGGGTTACCATTCCTATCCATAATCACAACCCTTCTCTAAATATCTTCACAACTATTCATTTTCCATATTTTCTGTTTATCCTTTCCTGACTCACTTATTTACTACTGCTTGTTCCTTTCTCATTTGATTCTTCTTTGTGATAGTGCATTTCACAAACGTAGTGGATTAGCTGGGAGTTGGTAATAAATGATGGGATGGTGAAATTCAAAAAAAATAGCACAGCTGAGTGGTGAACATCAAATCTTCTTAAAGAAACACAATATTCTGCTGTGGAGCCCTAGTGTTTATGATTTTCTCAGGATAGTGGCGTTTGTGAGTGCAAGGAAACGCAGAAAGTAGTTAGGGACACAGTAACTCCATAGCGGTATCTCTCATAGTGGAGAACATATATTGGTCCAAACATGTTATCCCTGTGCACAAAGATTTATTGTGGCCGTCAAATGCGCATCAACTTTTTTCTGCATTTCAAACATTGCTTGCGTGATCAAATGTATAATAAATGTCAGGAAGCAGTTGTATGTCATTGTAGTGACATGGAATTTATGATTTGGATGCCACGTAAGTATAGATATGACATGGCCTTGGAATTTACGGGAAAAATGGTGGATATTTAAAACTAATGTTGAAACCAACACATTCCATCACCAGTTGCCATTGATGGTTCTCGCTATCGCCTGATCGTGGACGATTTCAGACCATATTTCTTTGTTCAACCCACGAGTAAGACATATCTCGACGAATTCTTGAATTATCGACCATTATAGAAAAAATAGATATCACCTTGTCTCCACATTAAAGAAAATTATCAAGAAAAGGAAAACCCAATAATTTTTTTTAAGCTTTCATTCAATGTTTGAACAATACTGCACAAATAAATAAAAATAGAATTAATGAGTTAATAAAAAGATAACGAATTTGAGTTACAAGAAAAAATACTAGTTTATATATGTGTTGAAGTCTTATCTCTTATACAACTCTAAACTGGACATAAAAGAAGAGTGACTAAAGGAACTCTTGATAAAGAAATATCAAGAGTCTTGAAGTTGGAAAGATAAGATAAGAAAAGTTCAAAATTGAAGAAATATTTATATTGCAAAATATTTTTAGGGGAGACATATAAGATAAACAAGTGTTTAGAAATTAAAGGAGTTAGAAAAAGATGCAAATGAAATAAATGATTAAACATAGAAATTAATGAGGGAATTTTTATGTTTAGGATATTTCATTATTAATGATTACATAAAATTGTGTCTCACATTTTAGGTTAGATGTGATGTTTAAATTTTTTAATTCTATTTTTATTTTTAATAAAAAATTATAAAATAAATTAAGATAATTCAAAACTAGTGATTTGTGATCTTTTATTGTATAGATTTTATTTCTTTTTCAATTATAAATTGAGTCATCTTAAATTTTAAATACGAATGAATAAAGTATTTTATATTTTATTATATTTTTTAGATAGTAATTTTTTCTTATAATGTGTAATTTGAGCTTGAAATCAAATATATTCATAGTTTTTTAAGCACAAATTATTAATATCGATATCTATGTTGTGGCATATACTTATTTTTATAGGTCTTTTTTATATTTGATTTACTCTTAATTTTTAAAATAAGACTAACTATTACTTCAAGTAATATATATATATATATATATATATATATATATATATATATATATATATATATATATATATATATATATATATATATATATATATATATATATATATATATATATATATATATATATATATATATATATATATATATATATATATATATATATATATATATATATATATATATATATATATATATATATATATATATATATATATATATATATATATATATTCAAATTAATGATTTTTATTAATAGAAGAATGTTCATATAAAGGGAACTCATATTTTCTAAAAATATCATTCTTTGTCATTTTTAAGTGTTGAACATCATTCTTCTAGAAGTATATTTTGCATTAAACATTAAAACTAAGTATATTCAAATCATTTTTTACTTTTAATACTCTTTCAATATTTTGTTTGATCAAGAAAAAGGTGAAAAAAATAAATACTGTATGTCTACTGAAATCTTTGATTTCACACGTGTCTTAGAAGGAAAAAAGGAATCATCCAAAATATTTAAGAGATGCACATAAACATGTCAACAATTTCAATCTATAATAAACTTAAACTAATTTTTTTATATTTTAATATTGGAGGATACAATTTCAAATAAATGATAATATCCATATCTATTTCACAAGAGAATAATTTTTTTTATTCTTTCTACATAAAAAAATATTATTAATGGATGGAATCCCACCAATTTTGATGATATCTAAATAAATGTGGTGTCTAACTTTATATGATATTTCTAACTTTAAATGACATGCCTAACTTTATACATCTATTCCACATGTATGAATTTTTAACATGTTTGTCTTTGGCACATAAGGTTCTGGGAGGATCCTTGGCTTCCTGATGGTATTCTTGCTACCACGCATTTCACTCAATTAAGAAACACTCTCACTCTGGGAGTGGGTAGCATGGTCTCCAATTTCATTACTATGGGCAGATGGATTAATTTTACACCTATCCTGAGGGACAGGCCTGACCTCCTCAATCTGGCTGCTAATCTCACTACCCTTATCCATTCGATCTGCATCCCCATTTTTGATAGACCTGATAGACTTCTTTGGCGTCATACCCTCCATGGTGGCTTCACTGTCAAATCTGCCTACAATCAGCTTACTATGGCTCTTGCTGACATTACCTTTTGGAAAAAGGTGTGGCAACCACAGCTCATCCCTAAGGTCAACTTCTTCTGGTGGACGGTGCTACATGGGAAAATTCTTACCCTTGACAACCTAACTAAGAAGGGGTTTAATCTGGCCAATAGGTGCTGCTTATGTAAGAAAGATGAGGAAACCATAAATCACTTATTTATTCACTGTGATTATGCGACTGAGGTTTGGTAGAAAATTTTATCTCACCTTGACATTCGGTGGACTCCTAATAAAGACATATGTGATATTTTCCATAATTGGCGATCTCCCTTACATCACCCTCTCATAAAAATCTTGTAGAACTAGGAACTTCCTATCTTTTGCTGGTCACTATGGAAGGAACATAATAACAAGATATTCAGAGATATTGAGTTGAACAGCATGGTTTTGTTTCAAATTGGGTTAAAATTGCTTCAGGAAAACTTGTTGGTCGCCCATTGGAAGGCTGCCAGTTTCCCACCCTCTACCTCGGATCTCAAAATTTCTTTGAACTAGGGTGTGGACAAGGGATTTGCCAAATTTGATGGCACCAAAATTGTTGCTCACAAGGATACTATTTGGACTTTCCCCCATGCGGCTTGGCATAAGCTAAATTTTGATGGGTCAGTTCGCAACTTGCAACAAGATGTTGGGGGTGTCATTCGATATCACAATGGCTATTTAGTGGCGGCCTATGTTGGACCCCTTCAAAACTATGTTGTCAACTAGGAAAAAGGCATAGCCCTTCTCTGGGGGTTGAAAATGGTTGTGTCCATTGGTTGCACCAACATTGAAGTGGAAGGTGACTCCAAAGTCATAATTGAAGCCTCCAGGGGTGTTGGTAATGCTAGATGGAAAGTGAACAACATTTTGAAAGATATCCAGGGCATTTTTTATACCTTGTAGAGGGTCACCATCACACACATCTATAGGGAAGGGAATGCATTGGCTGACACCATGGTAGCTATCGGTCTCTAGCTACCGATCTACGGCTAGAAGGACTTAGATGTTGGAGAGTTGTTGGTCAACTTCCCTAGAACAATCACGACCTGCTAAGGTGGGAAATGAGAGAAAATGACTTTCAAAATTATGATGTTTAAAAAAGATAGCTTAAGTGGGATGCCTTACGATCGGGCAGGTTGCCAGCGCATTATTATGACAACTTTAAAGAACTCTTTTTTCTACCACATGGATTGCTGGGGGTGTAATTCTAAGAATGATTTTGGCATGACTTGGCTGATGTGGCAGCTAGCTACAAACTGGGCTTATATCAAAACAATCATTATTTCATTTGGGCTCTGGGAAATAAATTTTTGCAAGCTGGTGAAAGATACGACGCAGATTTTTTGCAGGGTAATATTATATTAAGTGTCGGTTAATGTGTACTTCTCACATTTTAACCATGGTGGCACTCATGGCTAAGATTTGTGCAATCCAAGACAATCAAAGCATTAATCGCTCCTTGCTAAGAGACACGTCTTCTAAACTCCTGTCTAGCTTTCTTGTTGGCATTTGTTTTCTGGGTTGTGCTCTTCTTCGAAGAGCTGAAGCTGCTGAAAGTTCCCTTCTCCTAAGCTTCTCTCTAGTTCCTAGTTTCCTTTGCAGACAACCTTTTTGGAAGATTATGGATGGGGATAGAAAAAGAATCAAACCTGACTAGATTGAGGATGAGTTCACCTCAGATGCCATGGTCATATACTATTGCCATGAGGGAGGTGTTCTTCCTTTCATGGAGCACCTTCAAGGCCATGATGAGATGATTTCTAAACAAGTCACCAAGACTTGGAATGACAGATAGGTCACCATCAATGGCATCACCTTCCAAGTTAATGAGGAGGTTATTGGGTAGGCTACGGGCATGCCTACGACTGGAAGGAAGTGGAAGAAGATGGCTAAGACCCAAGCAAAGGAGGAATTCAAGAAATTCTTCAAGGATGGCCCCACTCCCACTTCAATAAATGGTGGCTACATTTTTACTGAGCTTCCAAATTTTTGGCTTAAAATATGTAAGCTCATGATGAAGTACTTTACTTTGGAGGGCCGATTTGGTATGTTTTACAACTATCACCTCCCCTTCCTTAATCATTTATGTCACAAGCTATTAACCTCTTTTCATTTCTTTCTGCTACATTCATTCTAAGCTAATGTGAAGAATGTGAATGAAGTCATTTCCCTTGGCAAAAACCCTATTTATCTTCACTACGGTCTCATCCTTTTCCTTTATAACTTTCACTGTTCCCTTTTCCCTGATCTACCTTCGCAAGTTTCACACACCTCTCATCCTTCCATGCCCTCAGTTTCCCTTAACCAGGGTATCCCCACCCCCACTAAGTCTAAGGATGAGGTGACCCCTGCTTCTAGCCCTATGTCTATTGAAACTAAGCCCACTCCTAGCTCTCTGAAGGATTCCTTCAACCCAGAAGATGATCCCCTACCCCCTCCCAAGAAGCAAAAAAGATCATGATTAACCTAGATTGTGGCCCTATGTCTGAGCACCCACCTACTTCCACCCACTACTCTACCCACCTTACTAAAGAACAAGGTAAAGAGCCATTAGAGAACTCATGTCTAGGGAGGAGGTTTGTTCTGTTGACTCCCCTAGAAAAGAGAGCCAAGGCAATGATACTGTCAAGGAGGAAATTAAGCCTGAGGGAGCTACCCAAACTAAGTTGGATGTGGAGGAGGTGAATGTGAAGGACCCCACCAAGAACAAAGGGCACTCTACTAGTGGTTTCATGGGAAAAATTAAGTTCTAGGTTGACACCTTGGAAAGCACGGTCTTGAATCTCACTAAGGACTTGGAAGCCACTAACAAATGGTCAAAAGATGTGAGTAAATTTTCTCTTAAGGTTATGCATGCCTTTGCCACTACTCTTTGTCTCCTTAATGAAAAGGCTATGGAGGATATAGAAGCTATCAAAAGAAACTATGAGCTCTTCAATTTCCTCAATGGGGAGTGGGCCAATATTCTACTATCGAAGGGCTTATGGACTGGAAAATAGCATTCTTGGATCCTGTGAGAAGGAGGTTGGAGAGTGCTATTGGATCCTTGCCTCCCTTTTAATTTTACTATGTTTATTTTTGTACGCTTTATACTCTAGTTTGGGTTTTTAGCCTTGCGTGGCACATAGCTTGGTTAAATCTGAACTATATCAATACTCTCGTGATCTGGTGGTGTTTTTTTCTTAATTCTTTATGTTTGATCATGGTAGACTTCTATGCTTCTTTCTACATGCTGCACTCTTTGGTGATTAACTCTCTATTAATTCCTTAAGTTTGCCTTTTGTACTGTTGGGTCAACACCCTTTTTTGCTGCTGCTATAATCAAAAACATGTTTGTCTTTGGCATCCATATTACATAATATTTAATCTTAATAATTACAAATTATAAATCTAAAACAAAATACTACTAAAAATTACAATAGTCACTATTGTTTTCTTATTGGTTATTAAATAAAAATCTAAACCTATAATGAAAGGAGAAAAAAAACCACTTAATTATGTAGATTCCCACGCTATGAAATAAATCTATGTGATTCTTTAGGGAGGTAAGTATGTTCTAAAATGTTATATATATTCTAAGGGACATTTTGATATTTGTCCTATTTATGTTTTTCAAAATATTATTTAGAAACCAAATATTCCTTCAAAATTATTTTTTTAGTTCATTGACAATATTTTCAATTTTAACATGAAATTTTAAGATTAAAACAAGTTGCGTAACACCCCAAAAGATTAAATATCTAGCAAACACCATTAAAAAATATAAAAATAAAATAAAACTAGTTATACAAATAGAAAAGTAGCATAACCTACCAAATAGTAGAGCTGGAACCAAATAAGTTACATCCTATTTTGAATTAGAAATCTAAGATAGATTACCTAACATACTACTGCAAGAATACTCATTAGTAGGATACTTTTTATTTCATTGAAAAATTATCTAGGTAGTTTCATTATTATAGTCGCAACCACATTAACCTACAATAAAAGTAGGTCAAAAGAACTAGTGATGATAATATTACCATCAGAAGTAACAAATTTGTAGGGACGATAATAGTAATTGTAGAAGCAAAATAGGAATCCTTAAAAAATTAACTAGAAAGACAATAGATCTAACACCACTCATTTTGTCATCAAAAGAAGAATTGGGTTCAGAAACAACACCTGTAGGTAAACTAATAGAAGAATCTGAAGAAGGGAAATAAATTAGAGAAAGAGAAGAGCTCATATCAAAATTCATTTCAACATGAACCAAGAGGATAAAAGAAATGATTGTGTGGTTCTAACCTATCTAAAACAACATCATGCTTAAAACTAGCCTCAAAAAAAAAATTGTTGTTAGCAATGTTCAAATTTAGTGTTGAAATTTATTTCAACTTACTATGTACATTGATGTCAACCCAATGAATATTTGTGCCATACATGTGTGTGGAAGATAATTATTTAGTATTGTCATTATTGTCAATCTAATGTATTATGGCTAATCTAATATGTGCATGGAGTGCACCTAATATATGTGAAGTTGAAACATATTGGAAAGAGTATTTGAAGTTTGATATGTAGGAAAGAGTATTGCAAGTCTACTAGAGGTTTAGTTTTGGAAGTTTAGATGTTGTTTTGGTGTTTTTTGGTGATGGTAAGTTATTATGTGTTGTATCTAGATGATTAAAGGTATAGGAAGCTAGTATATTATACAAAGAGTATTTGAATTTCTTATGGGAGAATGGTCTGTATTTCTCTACTTGAGAAAGAAATTTTTCTTGAAACTTCTTTATCTTCCATTTACTCCAAAAATCTATAAAATTGCATTCTAAAATGAATGAAAAACTTACACTTAATATTTTCCTTTGAAGGTAAAGAATTTAGAAAGTAGAATAATAAACACATGAGAAGTGACCCAAAATAGAAATGATAACCCTCAACAAAAGACTTTATGATATTCTCAAACAGATTCTCTATTATCAAATGATAGAAATAAAAATATTTAGTTTTCTTCACAACCTTATATGTAAGATACATAACAACAGCCGATGTAGAACCTTCATGATCTTAGAAATAGACTTTATATAAGTGGTACCATAAAAAACATACCTTGTTGTAAGATCAATAATTGTGTTGATTAATAAAGCTTAGGGGTCTTTGTCAGTTCCTTAACATCTCTATATTTCACTATTTTATTTCTAGGGAGGTCACCAATGGTGTACAATCTAGTAATAAATTTAATGGATTTCTTAGTGATCAGATAGGGTTGTTCCCAAATGATGTTTCCATCCTTAAATAAACCCAACAAGAAAAAGATACAATATTTGACAAAAAACAAGGGGAATTCTTCCCATAGATCCATAACCAATGTTATTATGTTCTAAAATTCATCTATCTTCAACCCTACTTCTATTTATTTTATCTTGTGATGATCAAATTCATCTAATTATACTCTCTTCATCTTCTATGAAATATAGTCATTGCAATCTCTGACAACCAACATGGATTCCATCATTTCTCTTAACTTCTTCACTCCTTTTTCACTTTGTAACACTTTGTTGTCTTCTTCTTTTTTAACTATGAGAAATTATTTGAAACCCTACCAATTTATACTTAATTGTGTATGATAATTTTTCCACCAAAAAAATGCATCAATAACACTAGCACTTGTAGTTTCCATTTCAATCAACTAGATCGAACCTTATTATACTGAAGATGCACCATACATCACTTTAGAGAGAGGAATTGACAAAATATGTATTTTTGACCTCCCCTTGATCCAAGGAAGTTGACTCAAATTCTAAAAGAGCTTGCAATGAGATCCGGTGCCACAAAGTTACCTTCATATGTTCAATTTTTCTTCCTTATCGTGACCATCTTTTTCTTAGATTCATTTTATTTTGCAACTTTATTTTTAGTCTAACACTTTCTCAGAGTAGCTAAATATTTTCATGTATTAGCATAATGTATAGATTGACTACATTTATAACATTTGATAATTCTTTATCCTGAATTTATTGAGTGAACTCTAGATCTAGAGTGACTATCCTTATGACCATAACCATGACATAAATAAAAATGAACATGAAAGAGCTTATTCATTCTATTGATTCTATCCATATTGGACAATTGACTTCTGCAATGATGTGCTTTGTGACCAAACTTGTGATAGGTAAAAAATTGAATACTTTGTTCCATCTTTCTTTTACACTCTATAGTATTATGGAAAAAAGATTACATAGAAAAAATTATCATTAAATGATAAGTACCTTTGAACATTTGGTTTCCTCTCCAAAGGTCTTTTTGTAGGTGTTCCTAAATTCTAGACCTTTCTTGTTACTTCAGATTTTTCTTCATCTTCAACTACTTTGTCTTTTCCCTTGGTATTTTGATTTGAGCTTTCAATGGAAAACAATAACTACTTCTTCATTATCCTTGTGAATTATTTTGTAGGGACAACACTTAATCCAGGATTATGCTACTCTCACATACTCTTGCTCCTAATTTTAGCTTCCTTAACTCTTGATCTAATGTCTCATTTTATTCCATTTTTTGCTTGATGGTATCTTTGACATTTTCTTCAGTCTTCTTCCATTCTTCCATTTTTAAATTGAAGTTATCTTTTAGATTTTCTTTATCTTTTTTGTATTCATCCAAGCATAGCTTTATATTAACAACATTTTCTTTTGATTCCTTTAATTCTTGGCTGACCTCTACGTGTCTTGCTTTGAGTTTCTAGATTTTCTCCCTTATCTTGGAGATACAAAAATTTTCCTATTTGATTTTCTCTTTCAATTATTCATTTCCAGATGTCATGCATTCCATATCATTTAATATTGTCTTCAGTTATTCATCTAAGTAATAATATCTTGTCATCTATTCAAATTGCCAAGGTCTCTCTGAAGTGGTTAATCTTCATCTATTAGGGACCAAGCTCTAATATCAATTGTTGAAAAGTTGAGATAATTAATATGGGGGTGAATAATTTATCATAAATGAATTTTATTAAACTTAATTGATCTATAGAAACCTTAATTCATTCATACAAAAAACATGTATAAACATGAAATCACATAAAAGCACCATACACCATAAACACCAAATTTTATGTGGAAAATGTTGGATTGGAAAAAACACATAGAATGAGAATTCTAAATAATTAAATGCCAATTGAGGTGACAATGGTTAAGGTGATTTCTAAAAAGGGTGGCTAAATGGAAAGTTTCTCAATCTAGGTGGGCTCACTACATGACTGTCACTACCAATTATAAAAAAACCTGATAACAATATATTCTTATCAGAAAAACATGAACTAATTCAGCTTCAGATCTACATATGCATGAAGTCAATTCCATTTAAGACCACAATAATAAATTTCTATAGCATATTTGGTTAGGAATCTTCTGCCAACTGCCAATAACCTCTTTGCACAAACTCTGTAATCATCTTATCTTATTCATGTCACTTTATTTTCACCTATTTCTTTATTCCTTGTCACATTACTTCATAATCCTTTGCATACCTTCTTTGGTTTGTAAATTCCCATATATCTATATATCTAAATCCAAAAATATTTTCTATATATACTTGTAGAGGAATAGAAATCTAGAATAGGTCGTCCTAGCACATATATTGACTTGAACACTAAAAAGAAATCTTGAAATATTCATTAAGGCTTAGAAAACTAGTATCCTAAACAATAGATTGCACATGATATATTCTTACCATGTTACCATGGGACCCATAAATATGTCACACAGAGGATAAGTTTTTTACATAGCATAATTATTTAAAGATAAAGAACTTCAAAGTACATGAGATATGTTCTAGAGCCGATGAGAATGACACAACCAAGACCATGTCTTGATCCCCACTAAATTCACTACCAATCTAGAGGAATGTATTTAATAGTATCTATTCATAATATAAATGTAAGTAACATAACAAAAACTTGTAACATTTTTTTTTTATGAATAGAGGTCATTTCTATTAATAATATAAAAGTACAGTATTCACAAAAAAGGGGTTAGGGGAGAAATCACCCCACAAGTCACTTGGCACTTAGGCCGAAATCATACAACTATTCATCAAAAAATATATAAAGAGAGAAACCCTCAAGCTACAAGAGCAGTAGCAGAAGAGGGAGGAGGATCTCTGTCATCAAGATTGCCCCAAACATTGGGCCCAGGAGTTTGATCAGGAATGGCCTAGTCATCTTCTAGATCTTCTTTTTCCAATTCTCCTTCCTCCCACCTAGGTGAGATAGCCAGTGCCAGGCGAGGGAACTTGTCTTGATTAGCAGGAATAGAGGCCGAGGGCCAAGCAAAAGAAATAGTAGTAGAAGAAATCACAGTAGGCCAGCTAGAACCCGCATCCCTCTAAGGAGGGGGAGAGGCAAAGTGGTGACGCCATTGATGTGGAGTCCTAGAGTGTCTAGTAGAGGAACTCCAGCTATGACGTTGGCCCTTGGGTGGTGTACAGTCAGTTGAGAGAGAATCTGGAGGTACTCGAGCCACAGTACAAGGGGCATTTCCCTAGTGCTAGAGTAACTCTTACAAATGGGCAACCTCAAGAGATACTTTATCTACTTGCACCTGGATCTGCATCATGACATTGTTACAAATATATGCCTTATCATAAAGAGAGACATGAATATCAAAAAAACTGTGAGAAAAAAAGCACAGTGTTGCGATCTTTCCACAAGGTAAAAAAAATTTCCATCCTAAAAGTATGCCATATCTGGGTGTACTGGGAAGGCATTCTGGGAGAGTCACCAAGAAGAGCCATGTGCCAAGAAAAAGGTTCAAGCCTAAAAGGAGAAAAGAAGTTGTGAATCCAAACCTAGTAATTTTGGTCACGATGAAAAAACCAAAAAATGTGCATGAGCATCTTAGATTGACCACAAAGAGGGCATTTAGGATCAGGAACCCCCAAATGCCTGAGTCTAGCTCCCAGAGGTAAGCCCTGTTATAACAAACACCAGGAAAAAATGAGCAATTTTAGGCTTAGTGACAGAGTCCCAAATAGTATGAAATCTCCAGCCCCAACTCTTCTGAGAAGAAGAGAGATGCCCCAACTTGTAACATATTTGATGAATGTCAAGATAAAAAAAATACCCAAAATAATCTTTGAACACAGCAACTAATATCAAAGGTTAAATGATCATTATTATGCACTAATTATCTTCAGTTGATGTCCCAAAAATAAGTACTATCATATTCAGATCAAGGATTAAAAAAAACACACTATTCATCATCATGTCACACTATATAAGATGTATTAATGTTTTTTATATCATATAGAGCACAACATCCTGTATCACAAGTTTTTAAATCAATGAAAGCAAATTCATATCTCCTAAACAAATTATCAAAAGTAAAGTATTCTTAATAGAGTTACATAGTTTTGAATATCCTCCCTACAATATGCTTTATGCAAGATTTTTTTTCAACCTTGTGACCCTCCTTGGGATATTCTAGGAGCTTCTTATTGATATATAGGTCACACTCCTAGTCCATTCTATAGTAAATTTCTCTAAAATCCCTTGTTACCTTAGCTTATGAATCATGGGTGGGGATATGGAATATTTTCTCTATATTATCAAGGGAGCCACCTTGAATTACTTCTCCTTCTTTCCCAAAGAACTTTATTTTTTAAGCATCAAGATTCTTAGCAAAGGTCATGATCAAGTGTAAGGATTGTACAAAAATCTAGAAATTTTGTTTCTTATATCAATCCTAGGTATATCATATATGTAGCCTAAAATAATCTACCTGATGGGTTGTTCATTCTAGTCCTAAATTCCTACATAGATACATGAAAAATATTAGTGTTAGCAAACTCTTGGTGACCACTTTCCATTTTGGAAGGCTTTTTGTGTCTCTAAAATTTGTACTTAATTTGGTGTAATTGTTGACATATCTCTTTTTGCATATAATACAAAATTTAATAACAATTCCAAAAGTATCACTAAACTGAATAGTAGAACAAAATCAAAACTACCTTACATGCATCATCACAATCACATATTGAGCAAGTGATCATGATTTATCTCCTCGTATACATAACTAAGTATGAGATTTTTAAGACAAGAAATACATTCAAGGTTTTGGAGATGCACATCCAGTCTTCCCTTTTGGTAGTTAGAGATACAAACAATATTGATATTGTGTATAAAGCTCCTTTACTTTGGTTAGTCACACATTTTGGGGCTTGGGGGTTGTTTTCATCCCCAATGCCTTTTAGATTTATAGGATATAAAAATCCCAAAAGTACTTCTTAAAGGTAGTAAAAGGGGGTTACAAACCCTTGCTACATTTATTGGGCATTAGGGATGTTGGCATCCTTAATACCTTTTAGGCTTCATGGACGTCAACATCCCCAATAGTCTTAGACTTAAAACCAAAGCTCTTTGATAGTGAAAAATAAGGGTTTCAAGGATTGGGGATCCCATATCCCCTTGGAACTTCATGAACCCCAATCCCCTAATCACCAAAAAGACTATTAGGGTTTAGGCAGATACAATAAATAAAGAATATTATTATAATTCAGAATTAGAGAAGACATGAAAAATAACTAACATAAATATTTAGTGTGGTTCACCCAATATGGGCTACATCCACCAAACAATTACTTGTCTACTTATTTTTATTATTTCTAGTGAAGAGAAAATTATAATTTGATATGATTTATCATCACATAAACTCCTATTTATCATGCCCCTTTTAGATGGTTTACAAGGTTGGCTAACAAAATAAACCCTAACCCTAAGATAATACTCTCATAATCTTATGCTCTTACTCGTATTCTTGTACTTGTATTCTCATACTCATATTCTTGCATTCTCTTACTCGTATTTTTGTATTCTTGTATGTACAAGAAATATTTTCCATACCAGTGCTACACGCTAACACATGTTAGTGCTTCACACTAAAACACATGAACGCTTTGTACTGACATCACAATCGCCCTTCGTGATAACACCTCTACCTAGCAAGTGTACAATAACTACATGATCAACCACCACATACTAAAAGGACTAATGGTCTTTTAGGAATTAGGTATCATAGACCCTGAATAATTTTTGAAAATACTGATCAAAACTTAGGATTTTAGTTTTTCCTTGTTCGCCTTATCTGTAATAAACTATGTTTAAGCCCAAGTTTTTGTATTTTCTTGGAGCCAAGGGAATTATCCAATATTGTGAAAAAACTTGATGGTTACTAAACCCTAGTTTAATACATATGAGTCTGATGCTTATTGGAAACTAAAAATTGTTCACTAACTCTAGATGTAAGCCCAACCATAACCTAAAAAATGTAGAAATAATAGAAAAGAAACAAAAACCCTAGACAACTAAAACAATAAAGACACCAATGAGAAAGGAAATTGAATAGAAAATAAAATATACAATGAATATTTGAAAATTGCAACTGATCAAGGTCACTGAGATAAAAAATACACACACACAAACCTAAATACTCACACTAAACCATAGAATACAAATACTATGACATAAGAAGCTCTGAATCATTATAAATACACTCTAGATGTTTAGTAGAAATGTATGTAAATAAGTTCCAAAACTCATTTATTTAGGTGTTGGGGTTGGATGTTGTAAGAAAGGCATAAATGTGGTTAATGGGCCTTCTGTTGGCAAGTGGTTGATGATTATAGTATAGAGATGATAATTTATGGAAAAAATACACATTGGCATGATCACTTGGAGTTCAATTTAGTTTTGGATGTTCACATTGGAAAAATGACAAAGTTCAAGAAGCAGTTGAAAAGATACACTTGCACAATTTTGCCTCGTGAGCATAGTATGTGAAGAACTAAGGCTTACGATCTTAGAGGAATGTTATATGAGATTGATTAGACCATTAGTTAAGTTTTTATGGATTTTGGAGTTGACTAGAGAGAGTTATGGCTTCATGTGGTTACACAAAGATAGTACAATAGTGTAACAAGGAAGATGAGAGGTTGTGATGTTTAAGGGAGTAACATGTAGATCCCAGTGGTGCTACCTTGAATTTTTTTTCTAGGTCCTACCCTACCTTTGTAGAAATATATTCACTGACTATGTATTTGATATTTAATTATGTTTTGGACATGTTTTGTGATGTATTTGTGAGCTGACTAGAAATTATATGAGATCAAGTATATATATGAAGATTTTTTGAGATGCGAAGGGGTGTGTCTGATGTGCAAATGAATTGGGATGTTATAATAATGTAGATGATGTTGCAAGCTATAGTTGGGACTACTTAATCATAGTAGATTCTTGTATAGTTCACTTTTATAAGTAATTGTAAATATAATTTTGTAAGTTTTAAGAGCAGTGAACTCCTTGTATTCTGTACTACCCCTAATAGGGTTTGTATCCTTTAGCATGGATTTTTACTAAATGTAATAATCAGCTCCTAATAGGGATAGTTCTCCTAATAGGAATAATGTTCTATTATTACATCATTTGTGGGTATCATCCCCACTAAGCTTTTCCCTCTAAACAAGGTTTCCTTGTTAACAAATCTTGGTGTTATGAGTTGTATACTTTATCTTTATGTTCTCTTTATTTCAGTAAATTATATTATTAAGTTTGAATTTGTTAAGTTTATTGTTAAACTATTGTAATAATGATTCAACCCCCCTCTCTCATTAATAGTTAATCCTAATAATTGGTATCAAAGCTTGAGGGGCTTAGAGAGAAAGCCTAACAACTTGAGGGAGATCCACATGGATTCAAGTAGTTTGGAAGATAACTTTGAAGTAGCACTTAGAGACCTTGATAAGATAAAAGTTGATAATTCTAAATTGAAATTCAAATCGAGAAGAATTGTGGGTTACATCAAGAAGTTTAAGCAATGGCTTGAACTCTCTAGGAGACAAAGGCAAGATCTTGTGAAAAAGATATAGGTGGAATCTGAAAAGTGACTCATTAGATTTGATCAATCAGCTTGAACAAGAAATAAAAGCATTAAAGAAGGGACATCATCAGCTAAGTAAAGAGAATATAAAAATTGATGAAACTTTGAAACGCACCAATTTTCAGATGGAGAAAATGTACATTGAACTGGATGGCTACAAAATTAAGTATCAAGAATTGGTGAAGGGTAAAAGCACAATAATCTATCACCCTTTTACAAAGGAAAAGACTAACAAAATCAAATTTGTTCAACTTCAATAGTATAAAAATGACATTTATCTTTGTAATTTGAAGATGATGTAAACTAATTAAATGTGATAAAATGGATGAAGTTTATGATTAATATTTTTAATAATTATTTTGAATAAGAATTTGTATCATCTTAAAATGGAAGCACTTCCATGATAAGAGTGTTTATCCCTCTAAGTAAGTGGTCTGGGGTCATGTCAAGTGCCTTGATCAGGTCTTTGCATTTATTTGGCTTTTCCCCATGTTCTACTTCCTTCTGCAACCATTTTCCACTTCCTATATGTATTTCTTGACATTTTAGGTTGGGGTCCTGAGGTTTTTGACCTCAAGGTCAAATTCGACCTTGAATCTAACATAGGTTAGGGTCGACCTCGACTCTGGCCAAGAGAAGAGTCAACCTTGTCCTTGACCTCCAGTTCAAATTTCAAGTTTTTCTAATTTTCGGGTATCGGGTTTTGAAAATATTCTTTTCCCGCCTTCAAGTTGGCCATTTTGGGTTTCCGAATGGTAAATCCTTAAATTACATTTAATATGGGTCCATTTCTAGGGGTTAAGGTTAATTAGGATTTAATTCCCCAATGTCAGCCTTCCTCTCTCATTTTGATCATCAAGTTTTGTGAGAACAACATCCACAATCAAGCAATTTCATGAGAAAGTATTAAAGCAAGCCTTTAAGCATTCAAGTGTTCAAGCATTCATCCATCAAGGAGATACATTGTTAGCCATTGAAGGATTCAATCTCTTCGGAGTCCCCTTAAAGATCAATCCTTCTACATTCATCCAAGCCTCCTCATATGCAAAGATCTATCCAAGAATGGTGTTGAAGATCAAATACCATTGATTTGAGACATCCTACATTCATTCTACATCCATTGGAGCATCCCTACTTGTGGATTTGAGGATTCAAATCCTCTACAAGGACTTCAACATAAGAAAGGTGAATTGTTTCATTTGCTTTGTTTATGCACATTACAATTCAATTCAATTTCAAGGTTAATTCCTAAATTAGGGTTTGACCAAGGCAACCCCCCCCTTTTTCTTGCAGGTACAGGTGCAGAACTTCGGATCTGAGATTGGATTTGGATACCCTTTTCGGAAAACTTCCAAGATCTCCGAACAAAATCAAATTCAACCTTTAGAATAAGAATATAGCCTTTGACCTTTTATGAGGGTCAAAGACTACCTCTTGTCATAAAGATAAAAATTTTCTGGGTTTTCTTTGTCTTGACATTTCCAGTCCAAAATAGGTTGCAGAATTGCCCGAAAGTACACACAAACATTAGAAATTGGCATTTTCTAGATTTTCCTTATTTTGAGGTTAGTATTTTCTTTTCAATTATTTTAGATTTCAAGCACAATTCCTTCATAGTGAAATATAAGGTTTTCTTCCTTTTTCATATTCTCGATAGATTGATTCGATTGTGCATTAACCTTTTGGTTGATCAAATTGGATCTCTCCCTTGGGAATTTGAATTTAGAAGTGGATCTCATATTTTCCCTATACATACATTCAATAGAGGTGATTCCATTTCACCCCTATCCATTTTGGTGAACCCGACATACTTACTCTGCTTTCTTTTATGGAATTGGATGCCCTATAGTGTTTTGTGGTGTTAGATTTCTTTTTATTATTTTAGTGTTAGATTTCTATTTTGTGTTAGATCTTGCATGCTAATTAGATTTCAAAAATACAAAAATATTCATGCTTTATGTGTTATTAGTTTAGTTCATTTGCATTACATTGGTTTATGAGCTTTACTACTACTAGTCCTACTTATAACATTCCGGTTAGAAGAATTCATAGACTCATGGGTCCCTTTGATCCTGAATCTTCCTCTCCTTTCCTTAGGATCTTGGATGATAATTTGATTCTTCATGATTCCAATCCTACAATGGAGCAAAACTCTTCTCACTCATCTCATGATGAGAATGACACTTTAAGAGTTAAATTAAATTAAATTAAATTAAATTCACCCCATTTGGCTAATTACTAATAAAAGGAATTAATATTTGCTTGATATTCGAATGGACACACCTTTTTGAATTAATAATTCAAGATATTCGAAAGGCTACCTATGTGGCATTTTCCATTCTTTTTATTAAGTAAATCTTGCTTTTTTGTCTCAAATGGAAATGAAGGGTCAGGAGTTTCAAATCAAGAACCCCTTCATTCCCTCCTCAGACTTGCTTATTTAATGGACCTATTTTCTTCATTCAAATGAGGGAATTTTTTAGAGCATCTATACTATAGTCAATTTTAGTCTCCATTATTACACCATTTTCAAAGCTTTATTGCACTAATTAGCTTAATATCTCATTTTAGTTTAATATTGCATCTCATATTAGATTATAATTTACTTAATTGTTCTTAGATTAATATCATATTTATTTCAATGTCCTTAGATTAAAATTGCACTTCATCTTTATTTCAAGCTTTTAGTATAATTGCATTTCTACATTTCTAGATTAATTGCACTCATTTCTAGATTAATTTCATTGATTCTTCATCTTAGCTTTTGAAAATCCTCCATTGTAGAACCAGTCTTATGGTTGTTGGCTCTCCAATCTGAGAGTAATTAAACACCTTATCTACATAGGAGGCAACAAGTCACTTCACAATGAATTTCAGATTGAGTAATTCATACTCTCTCTTGTAATTCGATCATGTGAGTAATGACTATGTTGCATTTGTGCCTGATTTAGAGGTCCACATTCAGACACATACATTTTGGCACCCATTGTGGGGTAGAAAATCTGATTTCTAGCCTCATTATCATCTTTTCTGACAGGAAATTCAAGCTTTGTCGTGCGTCCATACTATCTGTGTATGGATCTTTGCATGAGAATCCAAAGCGTCCCACGTGAGATTTCACTCCCTATAGCACTTTCTCATGTGAGCTTCTATGCCTTCATGTGGCATCCTGCACTTTCTCACATGCGCTGGAGTACTTCCTCACACGAGATTATAGCATAGTGCTTCAGATTTTCTCAGTTTTTGTCTTTCCAATTTTAGTTTTCTGACAGTTTCTTGTTTGCTGTTGTTTATCATTTATTTGTTATTTTCACAGTGTAATAGTTTTCTATAGGACACTTGTCAAAGAACATAAAACATACTAATGGTTTGATTGCAGGACGAAAGTTGAAGAATTGCTAAAATATTGTGTTTGTTTCTTGCTTTCATTCACATAGTCTAAATAGGGCTCCATTAAAATTTCTTGAGGATTTTGATAGTGAGTAGGGACTTTGGCTCTTCATTACATGGAGTTGATGACCATGAATGAACCTAAAATCCTAATGATCTTACTAATATGACAAATTCTTGGGGAAGCAGTGAAAGGTAGTGAATCTTTACGCTTCTATTAGCTAGGAGATTATGCTCTTCTCTCTTTGAGAGAAATAGAAACCCAAAAGCTTGTAGTTGTGGTGGAGTGAAGCTAACTTGGTGATGAATCTTCTTGATGTGTTTGGGTGAGGAAACAGGATAGAGAAGTATGCTCTTCTCCCTTTGGGAGAACCAGAAAATCTGACCCCTGAATCTAAACCAAGTCCAGTGTCACCTTTAGAGGGTCTACCGAAAGTTGAACCTCCGGGAACAACCCAAGTGAGTACGCACCTATCGCCAATGATTCTACCTCACTCTAATAAAGAATTTTTTGTTGAGTCTAAAGACTCCAAAACCATGTTAACTTCCTTCTCAAGATTTTGACTATGATCTTGAGAAGGCTCCGTCTATTATACTAAGCAGCGCCGCTCCTAGCCTTGCTTGTGGGGGTGTATGATTTTCAGGTGTTGGTGTGTTTGTGAGGCCTCAACCCTGTATCAGGGGCACTGAAGGTTAGTGTGAATGGAAGCCAATTAAAAACTTTCCTTAGCTAGTGGCCTACTCGGTTCAGCTCCAAAAGGAGTCATAATCTTTGTGCAGGGAGGGGGAAGAATCTCTCCTGTAGATTCCCATCATAGGCATACACTTGGACATTTGGAGGTGGTTGCGAAACTAGCACCTGCTACAAGGGTAACCTTTGAACATACACCATTGAGTCCTTGGAAACACCAAAAACATGGGCACTCTCTAGGGGGTGACACGGCTATGTGAGGTGCACGTATTCACATAAGCAATGGGGCAAAGGTTTTGGCTTCTCACCATTTTTTTGTAGGACTAAGCTATGTGTGAGGCCTCACCCCGACCCATCATAGCATCTTTTCTTATTTGCATTTTGATACATTGATACACTTGTTGATTTATCCTGATAGAGACTTGAGATACTATATTTTGATGATGATTATTATGCTGTGTGGATTACCTTATGATGTGTATTAGAATCTAGAGTATGTTGAGATTTTGATTATGCATGTTTAGTAATGTGAATTGATGAGAAGATTGGATCATGGTTAGATTTGATTACTTCATGGATGATATGTCATGATGATTATGTAATTATGATGTTTAAACATTATTGAATGAAAAATTTACAATTATGATCAAATTTTGCATATAGATTATGTTGTTAAATCATGAATTAAATATGTATGTTTTATGTGATTTTACTACCTTGAACTACTGATGCTTGATGTTTAGTGTGTAGGTAAGAGAACCATGGAATTATTCAGAGAACCAAGGTTAAACATGTGTGAACTGAGTAAGCCAGGGTTTAATCCGATATGGGATTAAAAGCCTCGTTGTAATGTGAACTCATTGTAAATGGGAATTTTGCATGTGTGTTATTAGTTAACTTCGTGTTTTCATTTAGGACATGACATTTTGTATGTAATGTGTAATCATTAGTGTTACTTAACACTTGTTATGTGCTTATTCAAATTCATCCTTATTTCTAGGCACTTCTAGAGGCCAATAAAGGGTTCTAAGGGTCAGTTTTGGTATTATTTAAGTACCTAAGTGATAGGGGTATGGGTTAGGAAGGTTTTGAGCATGTCCATAATTCCCTAGTGACCTTGGTAACCCATTTTATGACCCATTTACCCTTAGCTACGAAATTGGATAAGTCTTGACCCTTACCCAACTCCACCTTTTCCTTTCAATCATGCATTTATCATGGGAGACAAGGAAAAAGCAATAGGACCATAGGGTCAAGTTTGCATTTATTGATGGTGGGTGGGTAGAAATTAGAGGCCTTTTTAGAGGCCCTTGGTAGAGTTAGTGGGTGTTCACCCACTCTCTACTTTTAGAGACATTAGGGCTTGGATTGAGAAAGGATAAGTGGATTAGCTCTTCTCAAACTTTTTTTGCCATAACACTTGTGAAGGTTGGTTACTCACTTCCATGGAAGCTTTCTTACTTGTTTAATAGATTAGCATGTATTCTTTCTCTCTCATGCATATGAATTTTATTCTTGTTGTGATATTGTGTTGTAAGGGATGGGATTTGGGTTTGAATTCATGTTTCCTTCTTGTTTTATTTTGCTTGAGTGAGGGAGTTCTTGTTCATGGGAGTGAGGCATTACTCACCCTTTGGGAAGGGAAGAAGTGGCCTTTGGGTGAAGGGGTTAGTTGGGCTCTCCATGTGGTGAGAGTCTCTTCTCTTGGAGAAGAGGGACAAATTCATGGTGTATGGGCACCTTGAAGCCATTGGTATCCTTGCATCTTGAGGATGTAGATGAACAAAGTATGTGTATGGAGGTTTTGTTTATGTAGCCTTGAAGAGGCAATGAAATACTCATGTTGAGAAATGTTGAATACCATGACATTCTCCCCTTGGAAAAGCCCACCTTCACCCTCTTTCAATGAGCTTGTAAGACTCATTTGTGTAGCCTTGGGAGGGAGTAAATTGTTGTATATGCACATGTGTATTTTGTGAGCATTTTGTTTGTTGAAGCATACCCATTTAGCCTTGGTTCTCCAAGCTCGAGGGTGGTCTCATAGAGACCTAGGTTGGGAGGTGATCATCCCATGGTTCTCCCTCTTTCATTGTAGGTATTGATGTCAAGACTCATGTAGAAGAAGCTTGAAGGAGTTCATTCCTTAGATGTGTTTGTATGGAAACACCATATGTTTTTGTTTTGGTTGACCTTTGTAGTAAGATCCTCCTTTGATGCATATTGTAATGAAGAAACCTCTCCTTGTAGAAGGAGCATACTTGTGGATTTCAATAGTGTTCTCTTTCTCTTCATTGGAGCACCATGAAATTGTATATTGTAATGAAATTGAGAAAAGCATGTTCATTTTCTTGATACTATCTTTCATGTTTAGTTATAAAATTATATTTCATTGGTTTAAAAATGTAAATAAGGATTCCTTACTATCATGTTTAATGCATTCTACTTATTTGAAATGGAGGTGTGAATCTTTCATGTTAAATGGTTTCCAAGTTGACAAAGAGGAAAAACAATGTATTGGTTTAAGGAAGTAAAGTTTCATTTAAAAGAATACTTAGAAATCTCTTAAAGTATTGATTGAAATCTTTATGTTCATTGCATTCTATCTCATCTTAGACAAACTTCAAGATCAATAGAAACAATACTTTAGATGAGAAGAACATTGCAACCTCTAAAATTTCTCTAAAATGAAGTATGATATCCTTGAAATATTGGATAAATTAAGACACTAATTTTAAGATCACACATAAATAATACTCTAATCATAACCCTCTTAGTGCAATGCTTTAAATAAAATCATCAAATGCATTCAAATATCTCCCCTATAGTTAGTAAATAGATCAATGTGATAAAGCCTTGGCCAAACTATAAAAATGACATTTCCATATTTTTACGAGCAAATTGCTCTCTGGAATTTGTATGGGAAAGAAAATATTCCCATACCATAGAGAATATTCTCTCTTATCATTCCATTATACTCTTAATTAGGATTATAATTAATAAAACTCTTCTTAACCATACTGCTATTACTAAATGCTAAATTAAAATATACTACTTGACATGACTTGCAAACATATCGATTCCTCTAATGGACATAGACATGAAGTGTATTGAGTAGCATTTAATTCATACAAAAAAAAAATAATGATCTAACCAACATTAATAGGGATGGGTTATCTCCTAGTGGGACCCACCCACGTTCCTTTGTTTATCCCTCTCCCTACATGGGTTACAAGGAATGATATTCATTACCTTCCTATCCCCCTTGGATGAGTACTTGGATTACTTGACATTTACTCCAAGACCTTATGGTCTTGTCTCCTCCCTTTTCCCTATAAAATATCATGGCTGACTTGGTATTTAATTGCATTCAAAACCAGCAAATTATATTCCTCCCTTTTGCTGACATCTTCTTAAATATGTTTGACAAGTTGATTTTCCCCTCTCCATACGTAGGTCTATGTATTGGGAGAGGGTAAGCTGATTTGGTGGGCCCCTCCCCTCTTTCTTCACCTCCCTACGTAAATCTAGGAGCATGTCGATAAGCTTCCTTTGATTGATGTGATTGGTGGATCCCACCTTACATTGCTTTATGCATGTGTTGTCTTCTTTGGGTTCTACTCTTTTAACTCATAGAGGCTTAGCAATATTGTATTTTCCTTAATATATGTTGAGACCATTGTTAAGGTTTTAGACTTTGGTCATAGGTAGAGATATGTGATAAGTAGGTGATAAGTGTAGGGTGTTGAAAGGGTTTTATAGATTAGGTCATCTTTTAGGATTGACTCAATGGTTATTTAATTAGTTATTTGAGAACAAAATTTATTAGATTAAGAAATATATTATTAATAAGCACAAATTTACCTATTAAAAATAAATTATTTAGTGATAAGTTAGTAATGCTAGTATTTGATTAGGAGATTTTACTTTGTTATGGTTAGTATGCTTAGTTATAGCTTTTAATGTACCACTTGTTCAGTTAATGTTTTATTTTATTCATTGATAATTCGCTAAAATAAGACTAGTTATAGTAAACATTTGGATTTATTTTATTGTGAATTGATACTTAAGATGATTTGTTATTTTAATTATTAATTGCTTTTGGTAGAACATTTATTCAATGATTTAATCAATTAGTTATTAAGAAAATAACTTATTGTTATTATGTTAGGTTCATTAAGAAATCAACTAGTTAACTCTATAGTCCACTATAGTGCTTGTATAGTAGTTGCAACAAAATAATTGATATTAGTTGTTGGGTTTCTTTAAATTAATCTCTTCGAGGGTTGTTAGTATGAAATAACCAATGCATAATATAGATGGAATATCTTATAGCATTAGTAAACTTTAGCAAAATTACATCTAATAAAGGATATTAGTATAACTAACATTCATCTTTAAATTCGATAATGAAAGTAGTGACTGAGTAGGCTAACTAAGTAATCAATTGGTGAAGCTTGTAGTGTTTATCACTGGTTGTTAATTAGTTAAAGAATCAGTGTTCTTAATCTTGTTGATTAATGGATCAATTGACTATTTTAGATAGCTCCTCTAATTCAATGGTTTCATAGGAGCAGTATTAGTAAATCAGTGGGTCGTAAGCAACCTTATCCAAAAATCATAACCTAGGTATGTATACACTGTTTAAGTAGTTGATTAATTGGTAAAATTATATAGAGGACTAATGCCCTAGATACTTGGAATGCACCTTGAACATAAGTCCTTATGGGAAACTATATACTCTAGGGTTCTGCCTTTGAACTTGACTCTTACAACTTTAGTTATAAACTTGATCCTAGATTGCTTCTGACATAACCAATGTCAACTTATATTTAACTGTTTAATGACATTGCATTTCACTTCTTTTTTTTTTTAAATTTGGTTGCATTTTTGGTTGATTATTTTGGGCATGACACTATGTGTTTGTTATCGAGTCTTAAACATTGTCCAATCATTATCAAACAAAGACTCCCCTGATGCTATCAAGTTGCTTTGTCCTTGATAGGTTTATTAATGACTACTTCTTGTATCACAACTACTTGATTTGAACCTTTGTGTCTTTAAACGAATGCTTGAAATCCTAAACTGAGATTGTTGATTAAACCATTCTTCAAACCTATCAGGAAACTAGATTTTCTATCAGACACCAGTTCAGGCTGTACCTCAAAATTCAACTTTAACCTCAAAAAGTGTGTAAGACTGTCAGATTTTATCCTTTTCTAATGTGAGGTTTCACACTTCAAAGCACTTTCTCACATGAGACTTTGTTCTCTCGCGTGAAGGTTGGTGTTCTCTTACACGGCCTGGTACTTTCTTGCATGAGACTGTAGCCCAATTTTCAAAATAGAGACCTATTTTCCATTGATTGTTTGACTTTTTATTTGATCTGCTTCTTGTCTGAGGTCTATTTTTCTGCTTTCCTATCATTTGCTATCAGAAACTGGTTGTTTTGAGTTAAGAATTGATCGATCTTTTCTTTGACTCATGTCGTCTCTCATTGGTTTACATTATCTCTTTATGCCTTTTGTATCTCATGTTGCGATAGTCTTATCTCAGCTATTCTAGCCACCTCTTTTGATGATTCATACTAGGTCCATCTCACATCTTGGTTGTTCTAGCCTTTATCTCCTTTGCGTTGTTCTTAGAGACCAAGTCTAGCTTTATCCTGAGTCCTCTCTCATTTCATCCTTGTCTATGACTATCACGACTAGAAGTGGCAAGACTTATCCCATTCAAAATCCTAATCAAGGTAGAAGTGAACCTCCTAATCAAGATCTTCTTGAATCTGTTGTGAAATCTAAACTTTGTGAGATATCCTTGATTTCCTCATTGAATACTTCGAAAGATAGTCCATCTCAACCATCACCTCCGGTGTTTCAAGAGTGTTTTAATCCATTATTTGAAGTGAAACCTAGTTTCTCATTTCAAAACCAAGATAAATCATTCTTCCAAGAGAACTCATTATTTCACAACTTTGGAAGACCTCTTCCTTGGACTAATCCTATTATCGTACCTATTGATCCTACTGAGAATAGTTCTATCATTGAACCTAGTGATACTGTTGATGAAATCTTCTCTCCTAAATTGGTTAAATCTTTTGATCCTGTTCATTCACCAAAATTTACCTTGGCCACACCTTTTCGATCTCGTTCACATCACTTTGCTAAGTCTTCATATACTGTGCAAGTCTACGACAAGATGGGAGATCCGTTTGGTTTCCAACTGGGCAAGTATAGTCAAACCTTTGATCAATCTCACAATAATCAATATCATGGTCAATCCTATAATGACCCGCATCATGCTCAACTTCAAAATGAGCAACCTCATGGTCAATCTCAAGATGACCAAAATCAGTCCCACAATGATGATCAATCTTGAAGCAAATCTCAAGGTGATCGACAACCCACCTATTTCTATCGTCCTCCTCCATTTAATCAAAACCAAGATGATAAAAAACAAGATCAAGTTTAGAGTATTTATGAGATCCTTGGGAGGGAAGATGAAGTGATAACTCAACATGATATAGATGCTACCAAAGTGAACAAGGGTCTTATTAAAATGATGGAGATCCTTCTCCTAGAAGAGAAAGAAAAATACTTCCTTGAGCTAGCTAAACAAGGGGCCAAGTTACCTTGAGACTATCAAGTTGAAACACTCATGGCTAAGGAAGAAGAAACTGAGACCGCAAAGTTTCAAAAGATGGTCCAAGAAATGCAAGATCAAATTAGTCAACTTGGGAGGAATCAAGACAAACCCACTCAATAATTTACGATGGAAAATATTTTTCCTTTCCCTTTTGATTGAAGTCTTCATATGCCACCTTTTCCCAGAGGTGTGGAACTTCCTAAATATGACAAATACTTGGGTACAACTGATCCCCAAGATCACTTGATAGAGTTTGGCACATTGTCCATGGAATTCATGCATGATCAAACATATCTTGTGCACTTCTTTCCTCATAGTTTGGGTGGACCAGCTATGGAATGGTTCTCTAGATTACCTACTGGAATTAAAAATTTTGATGAAATGGCTAATCTTTTTCTCCAACACTACTTGCATAATATTCAGCATTCGGTCAACATCTGGGATCTTTGCAACTTAAAACAGCAACAAGGAGAATCTTTCCTAACATTTCTCCAAAGGTGGAGACAATTATGTACGAAGTGTCCTCATAAACTACCAGAGTCTGAGATAATCAACATTTTCTTGGATAATCTTGTTCCAGACTTTGGATACCAAGTGCAATTGCAAGGTCCTCTTACTTTTGATAGTATGATCAAACAAGCAGTGCGGATAGAGGCCTTCATGATCAAGAAGGGAGAATTGACTTTTAATAAACAAGGATTCTCCACAAAAAAGGATAAAGGAAAGGCTACCAATAAGAATAGAGATGTAGTAAATGATGGAGTAGTGGATAATGTCACTGTGAAGCCTTCAAAGTCTACTTTTAATCTTAATTCCAGTATACAAGTAGCTGAGGCTATCGAAAAGACCACAATAGACAACCAACAAACTTCAAGATTTGCAAGGAACAAACCTTGGGCTGCTTAACCCAAGCATGATTTTACTCCTTTGGGAGAGCCTCTTGATGTGGTCTATAAGACTCTCATAGAGAATCAGGTTCTTACTCCTTTAGAAAAGTGTACTTATGAGCCACAACCAAGACCTCACTGGTGGAATGATAATGCTTACTATGACTATCACCAGAACATTGGTCATAAGACTTCAACTTGTCTTCAGCTAAAACACAAGGTCCAAGATTTGATCGATAGTGGTGATATTGTTATGGATGGCCATAACAAGAATTCAGACCACCAAGCTTTTAAGGATCCCTTCCCTCCTCATGAGAAGGGTGAGTTTTCAAACACCAAGAATACCAATGCTAAAGTCAATTATACGTACACTAATAATGACAATGTTATTGGTATGATTGAACCTGTCAAGATGGAGTATTGTGACATGATCACTTCCAGAGGGGGTAGCGACACTCCCAAATCTAGGACTCCTTTTATCTTGTGTAGCTCTATGTCTCATTTGTTAGAATCTGAACAATCTCAAGGCTATGCTAATGTTGTCACTCAATCATGAGGGAGAGTTGTTTTGAAAGGTCCTGATGCTTCCACGTCTGCTCCAAAAAAAACTAGGAATAAGAGACCTAATACTCCCGCATCCACTCCAAAGAAAATTGTGGAAAAGACTATTGTTTGCTCCACCAACAAAAACATGAAATATATCCCTATAGCTAGCTTGGCTACTTATAGCATTTTAGATCCACTCCAGTGAACCAATGCTCAGATTACCATTTTTGAGTTGCTAAAGATCTCACCTACTCATAGGAAGATTTTGGATAAGGCCCTTGCTGAGGCAAATGTTCCCAAGGATCTTGATCTTAATCAGTTCCAATCTATGGTGGGTCATTTGACTTTGCCTCACTATTTATCCTTCTTTGAAGAAGATGACCACTCTTTGAGTCACCTGCATAATGCTCCATTGCATATAGAGGTCATGATAGTCCTAAGAATGTCTACCAAGTGCTCATAGATAATGATACTAGCCTTAATATTTGTTCCACTAAACTACTCACTCAGCTAGGATATGATGAGAATTGCATAGATCCTCACAAAAAGATTACCATCAAAGCTTATGATGAGGAAGAATGCAATTCCCAAGGCTTAGTCATGCTACCTATCTGCATAGGTCCCATTGAGAGAGATGTCACTTTCCAAGTGCTTGATATTCCTCTTGCCTACAATATCTTGTTGGGTAGACCTTGGGTTCATGAGATGCAAGTTGTTCCATCCACATATCATCAATACATTAAGTTTCCATTCCATGGAGTAGAAGTCACTGTACCTACAAACACCAATTTCTCCTGCAACACTCTTGCACAAACCACAGATAGCTTTGTTCTAGCAAATAGAGAATCCACTGAGTTTTATGATGCTAAGCTGAAAGAAATGGTACAAACTTTGAGACTTAAGGATACAGGCATGGGAGAATACTGAATGGAGCCTATGCTATCATTGGCTGCTCTACCTCTATCTCCATGCTCTTATGGGAGACCTTCTAAGGATAACAAGCTTTCTAATGCTCCCCCTCAAATAGTTTATTATGGCACCTTTGTAAGGGCCTCTACCCCTTTAGAAGATGAGGATGAAGAGAGAGATATCAAAGCATGGATCTATAAGGGAAAAGAAATAGCTGAAATGACCACCCCATCTCGAGATTTAGAGAAAGAACCATACAGTGAAGCCTTCAAAATCATGAAGCACTTTGGTTATAAGGGGAGTGGTCCTATAGGGAAAAATGATAATGGCTTACTAAAACCTACTGAAGCTATAGGCCACTGCACAAAAGATACTAGTGGCTTAGGCTTTAAAAATACTCCCTTTCATTTGGAGACCAACAAATTTGTGTTAGCTCCTGAGCCTGAACCTGAACCTAAAAAAGAAATTGAAGATACCACTCCAGAAATGAATCCAAAGGCTAGCTCTAATGAAGATACATTTCCATATCCTATTCCTCTAGATCTTGTGGCACTCTTTGCTAAACTTGATGAGCCTATCATACCTACTCATATGGTAGAGATAGATACTTATACTGATAATGATTCTAATAAAAATTCTTCAGTATACCAATTCACATATGAGGGATGGAAAGCATCACTAAATGATGATCCTAATTTTCAAGGTGAACGATATAGACCACCTTATTTTCAAAAGTACTTTGAACAAGAACAACTCCAACAAACTATTAATGCCACAAGGGATAATAATGAGTCTAATGATACTGCTAATGAAATTTCTACATCAAGTACTAACTCACATGAATATGAGTTTGACTCTTTGTCTGATGCTACTTATGATGTAGACATAGATACTATTCATGTGTATGAAAGACTCCTTGAAGTAGGTGAAGGGTCTAGCGATAGCTCGCATGAATTAGACACCACTAATGTTAACGTGTCCTCTACTTCCAATGCAAGGTCTCTTAGGGATTTGAACACTCCTTTGGATGAGATCGCTCTAGGTCTTGACTTTCTCATCGGAACTTTTGAGGGTTATACCATTAACACAGTTGAACCAGTCACTACTTCCCTTTCACTCTGCCATCCTGATCTAATAAACTGGAACTCCCCTTTCAAATCCAATGAAGTCCTAACATTCCAGACTGATTATGATCTAGCCTATTACCTCCATGCTATTGAACCTATGATGCCCTCTTCCAGTGAAAGTAGTATCAACATGACAGAGGTGAATATCAAGTATCTTAGTCAAAAAATTAAAAGAATAAAAAATAGATGCTTTCATGGTGAAAACCACTTTTTGGTAGTATCAGAGCCCAAAATAGTAAAAATAAAAGATGTATCCGAGGGTGAAAACCTCTTTGAGGCTCCCAAGGATGAGATACTTGATACACTTTTGAGCTACTTTCAAGAGAGGTCATTAGTATTGATTGAGCTGACATAGCCAGTCAATTTGGGTATAGAGGCTGCTCTGCAGATGATTCACCTAGCACAATCATTGTCTGCTAAAGAAAAAGAAGAGTTCACAAAATTCTTCAGAGAAAGAAAATAAACTTTGCATGGACCTACTCTGACATGCCTAGATTAGATCCCAACCTAATCATGCATCATTTGTCCATTGCACCAAGTATCAAACCTATTAAATAGATGCTGCAAAAAATGCATCCACATGTCGCGCTTTTGGTTAAAGAAGAGCTGGAAAAGCTTCTTAAGGCTAGCTTCATAAGAACTATTGATTATGAAGAATGGATTTCAAACATTGTTCTAATCACTAAACATGATAAATCCATTCGTGTGTGTATGGATTTCAGAGATCTGAATAAGGTGTGCCCGAAAGACAACTTCCCACTACCTAATATTGATATGATAGTTGAGATGACAACAGGATATGAGATGTATTCCTTGATGAATGGCTTTTCTAGCTATAATCAAATCAAAATTGTACTAGAAGATCAAGAAAAGACTACTTTTACATGTGCATGGGGCACATTTTGTGATGAAGGGTGCTCCGCTTAATACCACAAACACATAACAAAAATAGAGAAATAACAACAATATGCAAGAACAAAAAATGGGCTTCTTATTATCTCCACAAATGTGGAATTACAAATTTTTAGAATTACAATATGCAAAGCCACATGGGCATTCCCTTACAATATTCTATAGGAGAAAGCCTCGAATCAATACCTAGATCTACTACCCAGAACTTCCCTAGACAACACTACGAGCCTTCTTTATATAGGCATTTTCCACCACCCGAGAAGGTTCTAGAAATTTAGCCCTTAGGGCTGACCAAACTTAGAATTATTTTATTTTTCAATTTATTACATCAAAGTCAGCTCAAAATAACTTTTGAAACCCGAACATAAATTTTGAAGGAAAATTATTTTCCACCATTTCAAGTGACCTGACTTTCGGAGACCATAAGTCATCACTAGTTGACCCGATGGACTATTATAACCCCATTTCAGAAATGCCACGAAGCACTCTATAGGCTTGGCTTGCACAAGTTCCTATCACCCAAGTTTTTGACCTTATCTAGGGCCTCTAAAGCCTTCAAAACTGAGTTCAAAGTTTTTGTACCATGCTGCCAATATCGAAAATCTTCAATATCTTCAAAACTAGACCTTATCTAGCCATGAAACTTTACTGATAGGCTGATATGACTGAGATGAACCTCCACATGTAAAATCAGAACATTTCGAGATTGTATGACCAACTTACTAAAAATAGCAAGTTTCCATAAATAGCAGCTCTACACAAGATAGCCCTTATTAAATACAAAAATAGAAATATTTTTGGGTGATACAAGATTGCTCTTACACCCAGGATGCTCCTGCATCATTTTTTTGGAATGTCATCCCTTTTGGGCTTAAGAATGCAGGAACAACATACTAGAGAGTTGTTACTACTATCTTCCATGATATGATGCATTAAATAATGGAGGATTATGTAGATAATACTTTAGCCAAAAGCATGCAGTGAAGAACTCACCTCACAGACTTAGGTCCCATCCTTGACCACATGCAACAATCCACTCTCAGGCTTAATCCAAAGAAATGTGCTTTTGGTGTCACTTCTGGGAAACTCTTAGGTTATATCATTTCAGCTAAAGGCATAGAAGTTGATCCTGAAAAGGTACAAGCTATTATGGACATGCCCCCACCCAAGAATATCAGTCAAATGAGAGGACTACAAGGAAGGCTACAATCTATCAAGTGTTTTATTTCACAATTGGCTGACAAGTCACAACCATTTACTAAAATTTTGCATAAGAATGTGACTTATGAATGGATGAGGAATGTGACAAGGGGCTTACTCAAATAAAATAGTATCTTGCTAATCCACCTATACTAATGCCTCCTATTCATGGAAAGCCACTTATATTGTACATCTCAGCAACAAACACATCTTTGGGTGCTCTCCTAGCTCAAGAAGACCAGAACAATAAAGAGAGAGCAATATACTATATCAACAGAACATTGGTTGCTTATGAAATGAATTACTCTGTCATTGAGAAGGCTTGTTTAGCAGTGGTATTCACTTCTCATAAATTGCAACATTATATGCTAGCTCATACCATGAGGCTTATTGCAAACATTGATCCACTAAAATACTTGTTGAGCAAGGCTGCCCTCATGGGTAGATTAGAAAAATGGGTAATGATACTTAGTCAATTTGACATTGAGTATGTGGAAAGAAAAGCCATTAAGGGACAAGAAATTGCTGATTAGTTGGTGGAGGATCCTTTAAAAGATTATCAACCTTTGAGTATTGAATTCCTAGATGAATCCATCATGCTTCTCACACACCAATCTTGGAGCATGTTCTTTGACAGATCATTTAATCAGCAAGGATTTGATGCATGCATTCTGTTTGTTACACCTCAAAGATACTCATTGCCAAAAGCATATAAAATGTTGTTTCCCTACATGAACAACATAGAAGAATATGAAGCTCTCATTAATGGCATGAAGATGGCCCTTGAATGGCGTGTGGATGAGCTCAAGGTTTTTGGGGACTCACAATTAATCATCAATCAAGTCAATGATGTCTACCAAACTAAAGATGACAAACTTATACCTTACAAAAGGATGGTGGATGATCGTAAGCAATACTTTGCACACATCTCTTTCCAATAGATTCCAAGGGTAGATAATAAAGCAGTTGATGTAATGGCCACTCTTGCTTCAATGTTACAAATGCCAGAAAATGACTTTAGACATGAGTTCCTAGTGGAGGCATTACATGACCCTGCCTATGATATCCTTGAATCTAGGATGATCTATTCTATCATTGGACATGATTCATCCCACTACCACCATATATTTTCCTACCTTCATGACCAAATCATTCTCGACACCTATACCTAGAATGAAAGCATCACCTCATTCATACTGCTTCACAGTATGTCCTCGTAGCAAATGACTTGCATAGATGGGGTCTAGATGGTACCCTCCTTAGGTGCGTAGAACCTGATGAGTCCAAGAACATGTTGGCTAAGGTACATGAAGGTATCTTTGGGTCTCATTCTAGTGGTCTCACATGTTGGTGTCCAAAATGATTCTTATGCTTTAATAGGCTACCAATGTACCTTGAGACTGGTATTATGAATGGTTAGTTCCAAGTGTGGGAGCTCTGCAAGGCAACTGGACCAACTATAGGGACTTAATATGCCCTCTTCTACTTCTGGCTCTGCAAAACCAAGGTGGGTGCACCTAACCTAGTATAAAATATACTTCATACACCAAGAACTAGGTTTGAATAATAGATAATAGGATAGTAAGAAAGTAAGAAAGTACTAAGTGTTAACCACACACTCATTGACTCTCCATTACTATGGGCTGGAACCTTACATGACCGAATACTAAAAACTTAAGGATGGTTCTTAATTTCATGTGTTTGAATCATAACAACCTCAATCAAGATATGCCAATAAAGAAATACTTATCTAGGCCAGTGCCTTATCCATTGGGCAAGGTTTCTTAGACAGACTACACACACACACCAGAATATATCTAAGATTCAAAGCCATAAACACATTTACAATCTCTTTTACTACTTACAGAGTATCCTTACATAGACAAAAGATAAATCTATGTCCCATCTAGAGCATCATTTCATCTAATCCTGGATTAGAACTCAAGAATGAGGGCACATACATAAACTAGTTATGCAATGAACTAGAAAGTTCAAAATTTATCTATGTTGACATAAAGGAGAGACAAGAATCAAGTGCCTGCATTAAGTATGAAGAATCCTCAAGTGTATACAATCCATCCAAAGGAACCCTACTTGCAAACTATAGCTTAGACCTACAACTTTCTTTCAATTGTCAAAAAAAATCAAGACAAGTCATTACAATTTAGACTGGGCAGAAGACTGACAACTAGAAAAATTTCAAAACCCAACTCCTAATAATAAAAAATGTTCATAAAAATATCTTTATACCAAGGTTACAATCCAAGCATCATGATCATTTCCATCTCCAAATTCAAATCCACCTAACCCAAATGAGGAGTTAACACAAACAAGACAGGGATCAAGTCATAGCATGCAAGCTCAAACAGTCTAATGTATTTAAATCGGCAAGACATTCCAGGTAGAAAAATTAGATCAGGATGGCCACACAGATCCTCTTCATCATTATCGCAACTGCCACTGAGCTACCACACTCATCACATATAGCCAAACTACCGGAAGACCCTGCAAAACAAAGGTTGTCGCATGATCAGATAGCTAGAAACTAGGCTATGGGAACATGTGACACACCACTGAGATTCACCACCAGGTATGGAATCATCATGCCATCGATCAGCAGGACCCTCGGGCCAGATTGCAACACCTACCGCCATCAAACTAGCAAGAAATCCACCAGAAAAGAATTAAAACTAGTACCTTTTACCTCAAAAACCCTCTACAAGTTTGAATCTAAGTTCCAACGGTCACCCCCAAAGGTTTAAAACATGGCCGTAGATTTCATCCTTTCTCGGCAAATCAGGCGATCAACATTTAATCTCACAATAGTCACGGGCCCCTTGAAAATTCATCTGCCACCTCAAAACTCCCTCAGTGAATGAAAACCAAGCATGTCAATAGCACGGCACCATGGACCCACTCAACTCCATAACCACGATGCTAGCAGTGGTCACATGATCGCATAGCCAAAAACTAGGCTATGCATACATGCGACAAGCCTCCATGTCAATACCATGTCACCACTTCCCACCAATGCAAAATGTACACCTCCACAACAAAAGACAACGGGCCCACTGACAAGCCTCATCACCACATCAGACCAACTAAAAGATGCCATATCACCACCTACCACTGGGCCTTAGCAATGAAGAACCTTTGTCACATGGTCGCAAGCCATGAAAATGGCCCTTACGATCATGCAACAAGGCCATAAGACCACCACCTCTCCACCAACGGCCCCACAAGACAAATGTCAACCGGTCGCATGGTCGCTTGTTAGAAATTCCTAACATGCGATCATGCGACAACCAATAAGAACATGCGCCCCTACCTCCCTTCTGACACTGGGCCCACATCTCTACCTTGCATCCAATAGAACCTTGCCACCTCAACATTATCTGATAGCGGGCCCTCTACAAACAAACCCGCCGGCATCTAATCAGATAGTGGGCACATGATCATAAGGGGAAAGAATATTCCTTGCGATCACATGCTAACCATAGATTGAAATCACTATCACAAGCCCCGCTGACATATCTTACTCATCACCAGATGGACCAATCGAAAATGAGCACCTCAGCACTGTTTGACACGTAGACCCACCTGGACCCACGGCACGCCCACATAGGAAAATCTGACAGCTATCACAAAAACATAAGGGATAAACACCATGCATCTTTACCATGTGAACTTACACTGACCACTGATCTTGTCCAAACTTTAACCACACTGGGCAATGGGAAGAACTGGGACCCATACGGATAGGTGGCAAGCGGTCGCATGATCGCATGTCAAAAAAGTCTAACATGCGGCCATGCGACAACCAATCACTTTGAAACCTTTGAAGACCCAGGCCCACCATACAGTCACACTTGCGCAGTTAGAAAATGCCAATAAATAGGGCAGAAGTGTGGGGTCGAAAACACATAGGGTTTTTGGTGGAAAAGATCAAAAACACACAAGGTTTTTGACATCAAAAGATAAGCACACAAAAGTTGGAGGGCACAAGGTTGAAAACACTGAGGGTTTTCACACATACTAAAAACATCATGAATTTTCAAAAATACTGTGGGTTTTTGACACTGTGGCAGATTCTGAAAACATTTCCTGTAGACCTTGAAACTCGAATAACTTTCTAGATTTTGTGATTCAGCACGTGTGTTTTGGAGTGGAGGAAGGTGACACAATAAACTACCAGGGGCTAAGGGCACACATCATGAAACACTATGGACTTTCATCACACATAAAACTATGACTACAGGTCGAGCAAGACAACTTAACAAAGCTTGCAGAGAAAAGGCCATTTTCATAAGAGTTTTGCACAAACAGGAAAATAGACTAACAGTGGCTCATACTAGGGGATGCATGTCTCTTGTAGGCATGGAAAAGATTCAGAATCACTAGAAGAGCAGACCAACTCAAAAAAAATCTGACTCAAAAACATAGAGCAGACAAAAACAAGGGAACCTAAACTATTGTTCATGGAAGAGATACTTCAAGAGAAGTAAAACTTTAAGAATTCTCCATGAACTGGCAATTCCAAAGTACCACCAATTAAATCCTTCAAGATATATGAATATGTTCCCCACTTGCCCTTAATAAGATAAGGGCCCAACCAAATAGGATCAAACTTTCCATGCCTTCCCTTATCTTCTAGCCTTGCATTCCACATCAGGAACAGATCATCAATTTCAAAACTTCTTTGAGTTGTCCTCTTATCAAACAAATTTTTACACTGCCTCTGCAATGTCTCATTTCTCTCATATGCATCCCTCGTTACTTCATCTAACTGGATCAATTCATCCATTCTCATTCTCATCTCATCATTCAAATCTTCATCATATGCCTAGATGAACCTGTACATTTGCAACAAATTGTTCTAAGGTAATCTAGCACTTATTCCATAAACTAGGTCAAAAGGGGCACAACCTATGGCTTTCTTTATAGTTACTCTATCAGCCCACAATGCCCACCATAACTTTGAGTCCCAAGCTTTCTTATTTCTATCCAACACCCTCTTGAGAATCTTAATAAGGCTTTTATTACTGGATTCAGCCTGGCCATTTCCTTGTGGATGATATGGGGAAGAAAATGAAATGTGTATCCCATACTACTGAAAAAAATCACCAAACTCCTATGATCTAAAGCACATTGCATTATCAACCACAATTGTCTCTGGGCAACCAAATCTAGTGAGAATATTCTACATTATAAAATCAGTTACCACTTTACTAGTAGCCCTCCTAGTAGGGATAGCTTCAACCCACTTGGTAAAATAGTCTGTTGCCACTAGTATGTATGAATGTCCACCACTAGACTTGTTTGGAATCTCACCAATGAAATCAATACCCCACTTCTGGAAAGGAGCCTGAACTGAGACAAGTCTGAGTGGAAAATTCCCATTGAATTTCATCCTTCCTACAAATCTCTGGCATGCATCACACTTCCTCACAAACTGATGTGTATCTTTAAAAACTGTAGGCCACCAAAATCTAGATCTAAGGATCTTGTGGGTTGTGGTCTTTTCCATATAGTGTCCTCCACATACACCTTGATGCATTTCCTCTAGTAGAGTCTTATACCTTTCATGATCAACACACTTTAGCAATACTCCTTCACTACTTCTCCACCACAACTCACCATGTATAATGGCAAACCTTGTTGACTATAACTTGACAGTCCTCCTCTTACTCTCATTCATGTCAGGGGGAAGGACCAACTTCTACAAGTAATTGATGACATCTTTATACCAATCACAGTAATCCATATCTCAAATATATGGCCGGTCTTCCTCCTCTAACATGTTCACATGATTTGCAACCAGATTACTTTGTGCCATCAACTTTGCAAGACCTAGGCCTCTCACCAGTTTTGTAATCTGGATATCAATATTAAATTCTTGGATCATGTTGATCCATCTACATCTTTTTCTTGATACCTCTTGTTGCACCAAAATATCCTTAATGGCAACACTAGGAACATAAGCAGCCACCTTGGCTCCCACAAGATAACACCTAAAAGCCTTGACTCCTTTGACTAAGGCATAAACCTATTTCTCAGTGATATCATATTTCAATTCTGCTGCATGTAAATACTTGCTAAAAAATGATATGGGTTGCTCATATCCATCTGAGTTCTTTTGCAATAAAACTACTGCAACTATATGATAAGAAGCAAAAGAGAAAATCTGCATGGGCTTACCATAATCAGGGGTCCTCAAAATAGGGGCATCCTTAATGGCCTATTTGATACTTCTGAAAGATTTTTCTGCTTCTTCATTCCACTCTATCTTTGCATCTTTTTTCAACATCCTAGAGATAGGAATACAAATTTCTGCAAAATTTGTAACAAATCTTCTTAGAAAATTCACTTGCCCAAAGAAAGACTATACTCCTTTAACATTCCTTGGTGGTGAAAGCTTGTCTATTGCCATAACCCTTTTAGGATCAATTCTCACTCCATCCTTGGACACAATGTGTCATAAGAGCTTTCCTTCCACAACACCAAAATAACACTTCTTTGGATTTAAAGAGATTCCATACTCCAGAGCTCTGATAAAGATCTTTTCAAGATGTTCACAATGTTGATCCTCCTTCTTTGAATATGCCATGAGATCATCCTGATATACCACTAAAAACTTATTTATGAAATCAGAAAAGGCCACATCCATAGCTCTCTGGAAAGTAGCTCCTGCATTTGTTAGACCAAATGGCATTCTGACATAAACATATGTTCCCCAAGGGGTAGTGAATGTAGTCTTAAATTGTTCTGACTCATTGACCATGACCTGATTATATCCAGAGAAGCCATCCATCATGGACATTAACTTTGATCTAGTAACCCTTTGCAGCATATTTTCCATGTTAGGCAGACCATAATTATCCTTTAAAGAATTGACATTCAAATTCCTAAAATCAACACATAACCTAATGTCACCGTTCTTTTTTCTGACTAGAACCAAATTTAACACCCAAGTAGAATGTCTGACAGGCTTGATAGTGCCAGCATCCATCATCTTTTTAAGTTCATCTTGTATTTTTGGTGCCAAAGTAGGGTTCACAGGCCTTAATTTCTTCCTAAAAGGTTTAGTTCCTTCCTTTAATGGTATCTCATGTTGAAAAAGATCTTCTCTATATGCCATCAAATCATCATAAGAGCCTGCAAAAACATGTCTAAATTTTTTGAGAAGATCAATAAAATTTCTTCTAGTTCTTTGAGATAAACATTTACCTATGTAAATATTTTTTGGTTCTTGGCTTGTTCCTAGATTCACTTCCTCCAAATCATTTTTCTTGTCAACAATTCTAGCAACACAAGCCCTCTCCTTATCATCAAATGTCCTTTCAAGGGAAACCAATCTCCTAGGGATCCTATTTGACTTTAGTTGCAAAACTTCCTTCCCAAGAACACTTTCTTTTCCATCTCTGATGTCAACATAGGTGCTAAAATCCATTTCTTGACCATCAAAATGAGATTCACGCTGCAAGAATCTCAAAATATCCTGATCATCAGAAAATACTTTCCAATTCTCAACATTATCTGGGATAGAACGCCTGGACTTACACTCAATTCTAGATATCCCTACAAATGTAACATCCTCTAGCCTTAAGGCTATGTTTGCTAGTAAATCTGCCATCCTGTTTTGGCTTCTATCCACCCAATCAATACCAAAGGCACTGAAACTCTCAATTTCATCCCATATAGCATTTCTATATTGTTTCATCCTTTGATTCTTAGATGCATACTTTGATCTAATCTGAGAAACTATTAATTCAGAATCACCAATCACCCTAAGATGTTTGATCCCATGTTTTGATGCTTGTCTCAAACCAATCAATAGGGCCTCATATTCTGCAACATTGTTTATGTAAGGAAACAAGAGAGTGAAAGAAAACTTAAAAGTCTTACCACTTAGGGACACCAATAACACTCTTGCTCCAGCACCTTCTCTAGAACTTGCTCCATCAAAATATAATGTCCACAAGACACTACCCTCTGCCATGTTACTCTCATCATTAGCCAAAAGGATAGGCCTGACCTTCTCCTACATCTCATTCCTCTGGACTTGGAATGAGCCAATGTCAGTGTCAACAAAACAATTCATGCGGTCCTTTTCATTTTCCTCAATCATATGTGGGATCTTGGCTTCCCTTGACACCTTCACTCTCTCTCCTTTAATGTCAAAAGTGGCAAAGGACAAGTCACATTGAATACTTCCTCCCATGGAGGCACTCCACTTTCTAGATAACAACATTCCATATTGAGGAGGAATGTCAACTACAAGAACACTCATAGTCAATTGTTTGTTAGGAAATGTAGCTAATTTATAAGGCAAAGCCTTGATGGTACCAATAACTTGCACTTCTCTTGAGCCCATAGCTTGGCATCTCCCATGAGGTGTATCAACCTTTAGTCCTAATGATTTCATGATCTCTGCAGGCATGATAGTGTTTGATGCTCCAGAATCGATCATGCAATTCTTCAATATTTTACCACCAATCACAAGGGACAAAAAGAAAGGATCAACTGTCCCTGATGCATTATTTACAATATTTGTATCCAAGAAGATTCAAGGAATCTTACAAACAATTTCTTCACTCTTACTGTCAGGTGTGTCTTCCAAGGAAGCCACATGTTTGTCATTTCTATTCACCTCTTGGATTCCTATAGAAGAAACACCACTTACCCAATTCAAGGCCTTGACCTTATGTTCTTCTATTCTCATCATTTCCAAAAGTGGAACCTTGATAGTGATCTGTGAAAGCAATTTGGACATATCAATTGGAACATACTTTTGGTTGTTCATGTCTTCTTCAAAGACAGTGACAACTTTATTCTTTGTGAAACTAGATTTGTCTTTGAGAGGAGATTCCTCTCCCTTCTGAGGAATGGGAACAACTACCTCTACTATCTTTTCTTTATTCTTAGGTGCTGCAATAGGTGCAACTTTCCTTTTTACCTTCACCTGGTTAGTATCATCAGCACCCCTACCCTTTTCTCCATGCTGTTGTGTACCATTTTCTATTTCCTTGATAAACATACTACCTAGCTTACCAGTTGCATTTCCAACTGTCCTATTCCTCAAGTTATAATTGCTTCTATCTTAAGTAACCATGTTTGTAGTGATCTGATAAATTTCTTCATCTGATGGTCTTCTTAAAGAAACTTGCTCCTCACCCCTCACAATACCACATCCAACATCATCAAACTCTTCATCTTCTTCATCAAAATCATTCTCATCCTCTACATGTGCAGAAGTCATTCCACAACCACTCTTGTCATATTGCTCCTCTTGTTCTTGATTCTCTTGTAAGTTTAAAGAAATGACACAATGCTCAGGGTCATGAGGAGACTAACAAGAAACACACCATGGGATATCTTTAGTCATATTTACTAAATTTCTATGTAAGGGATCAGGGATCCTTCCATCAGGCCTTTCTTGCTTGGTTGACAAAATGGGCTTGCCATCTTTCCACTCAGTGTTGTAAGGGTAATTTTGCATTCTTGGCTGTCTGCTAAAATTGTTTGGAGCTAGCCTCTCCATAGTCATAGCTTTATTTTTTCCCTTTTCACCAGGATTTAAACCTTCCAAAGCCTTTAAAATTTGTTTTAGATTGTCATCCTCTTTGGGTTTAGAGTCAGCAGACCTTCCCATTTCTTTCTTACTCTACATTTGAGGCCTGCAATCATCTCTTCTTCCTATCTTTCCTGATATTCTTCTATTGCTCTCTATATTAATGGCCAATTTGTAAGCTTCCCTAAGATTTCTAGGGTTCTTGTCCCTCAAGAGGTATCCCATTTTTGCATCAAAGGCATTCAAGTATGTCACAAGACATACCCTGTCATCTAGTCTGATAACCTGCAAGAGCCTATGCATAGCCTTTTGGAATCTTATATTAAATTCAAGGACCTCTTCATTCTGATTCTTCTTTATGTTATTGAATTCATTCAAGATAAAACCCTCATTTTTTTTTATCTCCACAGTGTTCCTTGAAACAATTCTTGAATTCATTCCATGACCCTATACTAGCATGGGGTAACCCTCTAAACTAATCCCTAGCATCCTCAATCAGGGATTGTACAAATAGCTTCATTATAACATCATTAGGTTCTATATTATAATCATCTATTACATCTATGAAATTTTTTAGATGTTCTTCACATGTGATGACATTATTTTCAGTAAATTTAGGAAGCTTCTTTCTAATTTCATTAGGGATTACATTAGGATAACCAGGAATACCAAAGAAGACAAGTTTTTTGTACCTTTCATGAATAGGAGCTCCATGTAGTGGATCCATTCCTTGAGATGTAGATGTCCTTGTTTTTGAACCATCAGGAACTCTAGTGGCACCCGGTACACCATTTGCTTGAGCTGCATTGTTACCATGATTTCCACCTTGTCCCAAAAAGGAAGCAACAATATTTGAAGGTCCTGAAGTATGCTTGACAAAATCAATCTTTTTTCTAATTTCTATAGCAGAAGCCTCCAACTCTACTTTCTCTAGTTCTTTATCCAATATTTCTTTCTTCCTTCTAGTTATCTCCAAATCTAAATCTAATCTTAGTCCTAGATCTGATGTCCTATCCACAATAACTTGTTCACTGATTTGAATCCCAACAGCCTTCTATTTGCCTTTATCTCTTGGTCTAGTTTCTTCACATATTTTTTGAGCAATAGGCTATTCATTTACTCTTTCAGGCTCTGGGACAAAATTAATTGCCTCCAAATCTAGCAACTACCTCTTTAGCTAATCAGCCCTTATCATGGCTTGTCTTACTTTATCTTCTTTGTCCTTTTCTCTTTGATGCCTAATGGCAAGCTGTTCTTGAACTCTTCTTTCTAGTGCATAGACCTCCTTAAAGATCTCTTCTGATTCAGGGAGAGTGGTCTCAGAGTCATCATCTCCCACTTGAGTTTCATCCTCATATTGGTTTAATCCCAAATGAACAGCCTCTTCATATTCTAAATTATTTTCTTCTTCATTAGGCCTGGCTTGGGTTTCTTGTCTAGTATCTTTCTTGTTTCTCCAAGTATGAGAAACACCTCTTCTCTTCTTTCCTCCCCTTGTCTGACTAGGCCTAAAAGTGTCTGGAATGCCTTTTTCCATTATATCTTCAAGATTCTCCTTTCTTCGAGACCTGGTACCTCTATAACTCATCTTGAAAAATAAATATTGACTAGCACTGCTTCAGAGATGTTTGAGTCACCACCCAAGTGTATTGGGAATATCACAATATAGTTTCTTCACTCTAGAAATACTCAAATGAGTTAGAGAGACAAGGGACAAGAACAACCGTATTTCTTCCAATGATGACCTACTGGTTAGGATCAACATGTATAACACTTCCCCAATAGAGTTTCCATCTTGTTGGTGTCCAAAATGATGCTTATGCTTTAATAAGCTGCCAATGTACCTTGAGACTGATATTAGGAATGGTTAGTTCCAAGTGTGGGAGCTCTGCAAGGCAACTGGACCAACTATAGGGACTTAATATGCCCTCTTCTTCTTCTGGCTCTACAAAACCAATGTGGGTACACCTAACCTAGTATAAAATATACTTCATACACCAAGAACTAGGTTTGAATAATAGATAATAGGATAGTAAGAAAGTAAGAAAGTACTAAGTGTTAACCACACACTCATTGACTCTCCATTACTATGGGCTGGAACCTTACACAATCGAATATTGAAAACTTAAGGATGGTTCTTAATTTCATGTGTTTGAATCATAACAACCTCAATCAAGATATGTCAACAAAGAAATACTTATCTAGGCCAGTGCCTCATCCATTGGGCAAGGTTTCTTAAACAGACTACACACACACACCAGAATATATCTAAGATTCAAAGCCATAAACACATTTACAACCTCTTTTACTAATTACATAGTATCCTTACATAGACAAAAGATAAATCTATGTCCCATCTAGAGCATCATTTCATCTAATCCTGGATTAGAACTCAAGAATGAGGGCACATACACAAATTGGTTATGCAATGAACTAGAAAGTTCAAAATTTATCTATGTTGACACAAAGGAGAGACAAAAATCAAGTGCCTACATTAAGTATGAAGAATCCTCAAGTGTATACAATCCATCCAAAGGAACCCTACTTGCAAACTATAGCTTAGACCTACAACTTTCTTTCAATCGTCAAAAAGAATCAAGACAAGTCATTACAATTCAGACTGGGCAGAAGACTCACAACTAGAAAAGTTTGAAAACCCAACTCCCAATAATAAAAAATGTTCAAAAAAATCCTTTTATACCAAGGTTACAATCCAAGCATAATGATCATTTCCATGTCCAAATTCAAATCCACCTAACCCCACTGAGGAGTTAACACAAACAAGACAAGGATCCAACCGCAGCATGCAAGCTCAAATAGTCTAATGCATTCAAATCAGCAAGACATCCCTGGTAGCAAAATCAGATTAGGATGGCCGCACAAATCCTCTTCTTCATTATCACAACTACAACCGAGCTACCACACTCATCGCATATGGCCAAACTGTCGGAAGACCCTGCAAAACAAAGGTTGTTGCATGATCACATAGCTAGAAACTGGGCTATGTGAACATGCAACACACCACTGAGATTCACCATCAGGTATGAAATCATCATGCCACTGATCAGTAGGACCCTCAGGCTAGATCGTAACACCTACCGCCAACAAAATATGAAGAAATTTGCCAAAAAAGCATTAAAACTAGTACCTTTTGCCTCGAAAACCCTCTACAAGTTTGAATCTAAGTTCCAACAGTCACCCCCAAAGGTTTAAAACACAGCCGTAGATTTCATCCTTTCTCGACAAATTGGGCAATCAGCATTTAATCTCACAACAGTCACAGGCCCCTTGAAAAGTCATCTGCCACCTCAAAAATCCCTCGGCGAATGAAAACTGAACATGTCAGTAGCATGGCACCATGGACCCACTCAACTCTACAACCGCGATGCCAGCAGTGGTCACATGATCGCATAGCCAAAAATTGGGCTATGCGAACACAGGACAAGCCTCCATGTCAATACCATGTCACCACTCCCCACCAATGCAAAATGTGCACCTCCGCAACAAAATACAATGGGCCCACTGACAAGCCTCATCACCACCTCAGACCAACTAGAAGATTCCATATCACCACCTACCACTGGGCCTCAGCAAGGAAGAACCTTTGTCACATGGTCGTAAGCCATGAAAATGGCCCTTCCGATCATGTGACAAGGCCATAAGACCGCTACCTCTCCACCAACGGCCCCACAAGATAGACGTCAACCGGTCGCATGGTCGCATGTTAGAAATTCCTGACATGTGATCATGTGACAACTAATAAGAACATGCACCCCCGTCTCCCTTCTAACACTAGGCCCACATCTCTACCTTGCATCCAATAGAACCTTGCCACCTCAAAATTATCTAACACCGGGCCCTCTGCAAACAAACCCGTTGGCATCCAATCAGACGGTGGGCGCATGATCGCAAGGGGAAATAATATTCCTTGCAATCACATGCTGACCATAGATTGAAATCACTATCACAAGCCCCGCTAACATATCTGACTCATCACCACATGGACCAATCAGAAATGAGCACCTCAGCACTGTCTAACACGTAGACCCACCTAGACCCACAGCACGCCCACATAGGAAAATCTGATGACTATCACAAAAGTGTAAGGGATAAACACCATGCATCTTTACCATGCAAACTTACACTGACCACTAATCTTGTCTAAACTTTAACCACACCGGGCAATTGGAAGAACTGGGACCCACACGAATAGGTGGCAAGCGATCGCGTGATCGCATGGTAGAAAAGTCTGACATGCGGCCATGCGACAACCAATCACTTTAAAACATTTGAAGACTTGGGCCCACCATCTAGTCAGACTTGCGCAGTTAGAAAATGCCAACAAATAGGGTAGAAGTGCGGGGTCAAAAACACACTGGGTTTTCAGTGGAAAAGATCAAAAACACACAAGGTTTTTGACATTAAAAGATAAGCGCACAAAAGATGGAGGGCACAAGGTTGAAAACAATGAGGGTTTTCACATAGATTGAAAACATCATGGATTTTCAAAAATATTGTGGGTTTTTGACACTGTGGCAGATTCTGAAAACATTTCCTGCAGACCTTGAAACTCGAATAACTTTCTAGATTTTGGGATTCAGCACGTGTGTTTTGGACTGGAGCAAGGTGACACAATAAACTACCAGGGGCTAAGGGCACACATCATGAAACACTATGGACTTTCATCACACATAAAACTATGACTACAGGTCGAGTAGGACAACTTAACAAAGCTTGCAGAGAAAATGCCATTTTCATAAGATTTTTGCACAAACAGGAAAATGGACTAACACGACGTTAGCCCGAAAACTTATTAGAGTTGGCTATTACTGGCCGGACATGGAAAAATAAGTTGTTCAATATGCTAAAACTTGCAAGCAATGACAATTTCATGGGAACCTGATTCATGCTCCTACTCATGAACTTAGTCCTCTCATCAGTTTCTGGCCATTTCAGTAATGGGCCTTCAACTTGGTCAGTTAGATACATCCTTCATCTTCAAGAGGGCACACGTTCATCATCACAGCTATTGATTATTTTACCAAGTGGGTTGAGGCAGTGCCTCTTGCTGTAGCTGATAGCAATACCATTGCTATGTTCATATTGAACTATATCATTTGCAAATATGGCATACCCTCATCTATTATCACTAAAAATGGGGGACAATTCAAAAATAAGGACCTGGTAGACTTATGCACTAAATTCAAAATTATTCAGCATTGGTCATTTATCTATTATCCCTGGGGTAATGGACAAGTAGAGGCTTCTAATAAGATAATTCTGAAAATATTGCACCGAATAGTTCATAAATCTGGTAGAGATTGGCATCTCTAGATTAATCTAGCTTTGTGGGCCTACAAAACATGTATCTGAACACTAATGGGGGCCACTCCTTTTGCCTTGGTTTATGGATCAGAGGCATTATTACCTATTGAGGTCAAGATTCTGACATTGTGAATCTCTCTGAGAGGCCTCATTACTGATGAAGATAATAGAATATCCTAGCTTCAAGAGATTCAGTTGCTTGATGAATGTCAGAAGGTGGCGTTCAATCATCTCTGAGCATATCAAAAGAGAATGTCAAAAGCCTATAATAAGAAATTCAAATAAAGAGAATTCCAAGTGGGTGATCTTGTCCTAAGAGAGAACCCCAAAAATTAGCAACAACAAGTTTAGAAAGGAAAATTTGAACCAAACTGGCTTGGTCCATATGTCATTACTACAACATTTGGGTCTGGTGCTTATCGACTCTCCACCACTAAAGGAAAGCAAGTCAAAGAGCCTATCAATGCTCTCCATCTGAAGAAATTCTACATTTGAGACACTCTCAACATGCTCATGTACATATTTATTGGTCCTAAAAAAAATCCAAAAAAATGATATATTGTAAAAAATCCTAAAAATTGCAAAATGTCCTAAAAAATTATCATCTTATTGAAAACCTGGTAAACAGGCGCTTTTATGTATCTATTATCTTGGTGAAAACCTGGTAAACAGGTGCCTTGGTAATAAAAAAAAAAATACAAAATTGAAAAAATACAAAAAATTGAAAAGATCAAAAATACAAAAAAAGTGAAAAAATAAAAAATACAAAAAAAGAAATATTCAAAAAAAAACAAAAAAATCAAAAGAAAAAAAAGTACGAAAAAATTGAAAAAGAAGAAAATGTGCCATTGATGAAAACCTGGTAAACAGGCATCATGGTAGCAAAAATAGAATCTCTGCCAAGATGGTGAAAACCTGGTAAACAGGTGCCTCTTGTTTCCTAAAGCTACATCTCATCTCAACATTGCTTGGCTTTTAGTTTCCTCCTTTAGTTTTCTTTCCCGCTTTCCTACTTTAGTTTGTCTCCTTCTTTTAGCTCGCTTCTTGCTTTAGTTTTCCAGCTCATGCTCTTGCTTTCAGTTGTCTTTGAGATTTTCCTTGACTCTTCATAGATTGGAACTAGTTCACACTTGGGGGCACCTTCCTGGTCTAGGGGGAATTGCCCTATCACTTTCAAAAGTTATGTTTGTGCATCGGTCACCAGCGATTCTCTCTGTGTCTTCCTGTCAATACCTAGCTACTTTGAGATTTCTCTCCTTGAGGATCTCTCAAGTATCGGTCACTAGTGGTTCTCACTGTGCATACCTACTGATACCTAGTTCTCATTCAAACCTCTCTCTTTTGGGATCTCTTCCTTACATCAGTCACCAGTGGTTCTCACTACATCTACCTACTGATGTTATGCTCGCAGTTTATTCTCTCTTTCAAGAATCTTCCTTGTATTGGTCACCAGTGGTTCTCACTGCGTTCACTTGCTGATACTTGGTTCATGCTCCGATATCTTCTTGAGACTTTGTCTCTCACGATGATCACTAGTGGTTCTCAGTGCGTCTACCTATTGTCACTATCCCATCGAGACTTCAAACATTGTTTGCTTCTGATTCAACTTTAATCCGCTCGAACACAAACATAAACTGAAATTGAAAACTAACTTTGTGTTCCATTGAAGCATGCTGAGCTTTTCCTTTGCTTGTTTGTTTGTTTGTTTTTTTCTTTTCTTTCTGCTTGTTGGTTTAGTTCCAATGATCCAAAGAATCTATCTAAGAGGGGTGTTTGTCTATAAGAGCCTTCATCTCATATTGGATGGCCATGCATACCTCGACTCCTTTTATATGGACGCTTTGATGAGGTTGGTTCTTCTCCTTGTCTATTTTGAGTGACTTCTTTCTGCTACAAGTGAAATTACTAACGCTTGTCCTACTAAGTGAACGTAAGGGTTACTACGAGCACTCTTTGGCAAAAGAAGGAACTCTTGCATGTCTGGTGTGTTTGTTCACAAGCTACATTTAGGTCATTCTAGCAATTATGCTTTGATGCTTATGTTAACTTGCTAAATCAAAAGGAATAGGTGTTCAGGTCATTCTGGCTTCTTGTGCCTTAATGCTTACATCTCATTCTAATAAATATAAGACTTATGTCATATTCATATTCTCATAATTGTAAGACTTATGAGGATTGTATGACATCTTGCGATCATCCCATGCTTAAACGAACTCGATGATGATAAATATGGTGAGTCCAACAACCAAGTCCTAGGGTTTGCATTTTCATTCTAGGCTTGCATTTTAGTTTAGGCTTGCATTTGCATGCTAAGCTTGGATTTGAGATGATATCTTGTTACTCTCTTGATTGCTTTCTATTCATCGTATGTTCTCATCTTTTGTCCTGGGTTCATCATGATTGCATAAGTTTTCAAGATCGAAATCAAAATCTGACATCTCTAGATAGCTCGAAATCACATTTTAAATTCTAAGGACCCTTTGGGATCAGACACTTGTGTAGTCAGCCTTCTGGTGTCACCTTCTTGCCAGACCTTCATCTTTGCATCATGTTCTCAAGATCTTTTCTCTTTTCATAAAAGTCAACTCTAGTCAAATTTGGTCAACCATGGTCAAACTTGATCAACAAGACCTTTTCTTTGCTCCAATTTGCTTATGGATCTTCTCTAGTCTAACTGCCTCTGCTCTGCAACCTCTTGTTGTCAATCATCTCTCATATGTCATCTTTCGATTTTGCTCCCGAGGGGGCAGGATGATTGCATCATTTGAATCTCATCGAATCAATTCTTGAATCAGTCTGATCTGAATCATCAGTTCTCATTGCTTGGGGCATCTCGATGCCTCGCATCTTGCTATCTGGTCATCTATCTTTTAGGTATCTGAGCAATCTAACTTAGATCTTAGGGAATCAAGCTTCATTCTGGAGATGGTTCTCAAAATCTTTTAGGTATTGGGGCAATCTAACCCTCATTCCTGGGAGTCAAGCTTCATTCTGAAGATGGCTCTCAAAATCTCTCTTGGACCGTTATCTAGGCAATCTAACCCGGGTCTCAGAGGGCTAAGCTTTGTATTGGGGTAATCTAACCTTGATTCTGGAGACAGTCCTAAGTTTGCATTTGAATCTCATTCTGGGCATTGGGGAAATCTAATCCCAATTCTCATCTTCTCTCAAGACCGTTGTCTTCACAATCTAACTTAGACTTCAGAAAATCATGCTTTGATTTGCTCGGTGTCTTGGTAACCTAACCTAGACTCCTAAATTTCTTGTCATCTGTCACTTCAAACTATTCTTTGAATCAACGCACTATTCACACATCAATTCAAAGAGGGGCAAATGTAATACCCTAAAATTGGCACATAATAAATCCAATTAATTTTGGTGTATTTTCATCAATTTACATCTCCAAAGTCCTAGTTTCCTAGGCAATTTTCTCTCTCCTAGCTGACTTAATTTGACTTGATATCAATTGCAAAGACCATAAATTGTATTAATCAAATATCAAAATTAATTCCTAAAGTCCTTAACTTTAATTAGCTAAATTACCCCTATGATAATTAATTTAATCCCAAGTCCTAAGTGCTTAGAATTAAATTAAATTCACCCCATTTGGCTAATTACCCATAAAAGGAATTAATAGTTGCTTGGTATTCGAATGGACACATCTTTTTGAATTAATAATTCAAGATATTCGAAAGCCCACCTGTGTGGCATTTTCCATTCTTTTTATTAAGTAATTCTTGCTTTTTTGTCTCAAATGGAAATGAAGGGTCAGGAGTTTCAAATCAAGAACCCCTTCATTCCCTCCTTAGGCTTGCTTATTTAATGGACCTATTTTCTTCATTCAAAGAAGGGAATTTTTGAGAGCATCTATACTATAGTCAATTTTAGTCTCCATTATTACATTGTTTTCAAAGCTTTATTGCATTAATTAGCTTAATATCTCATTTTAGTTTAATATTGCATCTCATATTAGATTAGAATTTGCTTAATTGTTCTTAGATTAATATCATATTTATTTCAATGTCCTTAGATTAAAATTGCACTTCATCTTTATTTCAAGCTTTTAGTATAATTGCATTTCTACATTTCTAGATTAATTGCACTCATTTCTAGATTAATTTCATTGATTCTTCATCTTAGCTTTTGAAAATCCTCCATTATATAACCGGTCTTATGGTTTTTGGCTCTCCAATCTAAGATTAATTAAACACCCCATCTACATAGGAGGCAACAAGTCACTTCACAATGAATTTCAGATTGAGTAATTCATACTCTCTCTTGTAATTCGATCATGTGAGTAATGACTATGTTGCGTTTGTGCCTGATTTAGAGGTCCACATTCAGACACATACAAGATCCTATTTTGATTAATTTGGATGAAGAAGATACTCTTGATGATACTGATGATGTTAATGATGAATATGAGACTATTGACATTGACATTGATTTACCTAATATGCTTTCATCACAATTAACCCTTACACCTAGTGTTGAATATTGTGATTTTCAAGAGGATCCTTGTTTGGAAATGGCTATCATTCCTACTATGTTGGATGTAGTCCCTCTAGTGAGTAACCTACCTCCCCTAAATGATATACAATGAGATGGGGAAAGTAGGCAGCATGCTTGATTAGCTTGTCCTTTGTGGTAGCTTTGTTGTGTGTTTGCCTTCTACACTATGCTTCTCCCGTAATGTGTTTGCTAAATGTTGTTAGATTCTTTTATATGATCCTTATTACTCAGTTGGTACAAGGTCATGAAGAAATCAAAACTATTGTTCAAACTCCTCTATATGTATCTTTATTCTTCTATGCATTGTTTCATGTTATGTTGTAATTGTTCTATTGTTCATAAATATTTTCTTGTGTAATCTACTTGGATTCAAGATGTGGTAGCACTAAATTATTTTTGGTCTCCATGTCATGGTCTAAAAAGATTCTCCTTCGTATATCTTATCTGATCTTTCCTCCTTTGTGATCGTAGTTCTACTTTCTTTGGGGAATAGTGTCAATTAATTTGCAATAATATCATATATATATATATATATATATATATATATATATATATATATATATATATATATATATATATATATATATATATATATATATATATATATATATATATATATATATATATATATATATATATATATATATATATATTATCTTATGATCATACTGATCCCACGGTAGGTAGATCCCTTCTGCATTCTCTATATGTTTCTATGATATTTCCCTTGATTTTTCTTCGTCCAAGGGCATCTCAATGTGGAAACATAATCAGTGGAGTTCTTTATATTTTCATTAAATCCATTGCTTCTGTTAAAGTGTCAGCAATGACTTTAATGTGGGGGCATATGCTCTGCTCACCTATTGCACACACACACACTTTTTGATACGCACATATTTTTTCAAGATACCTTTTCTCCCTTTTTGGATTAGTGAATAATCCTTAAAGCATGGATTTATATTTTAGGATCTCTTGATCCCTCCAATTTCAAATATACATATATTTTTGATCCCTTAAGGTCGGAGGTGTCCTTAAGATTGGATCTCTTTTGTTTTGGTTTTATTCTTATAAAATAGAATATTCCTAAGGGTAAATCCTTGATGGGTTGACTAGTGAGTAGCCAAATTCACTAGGAGGTTCAATTCCATCTTTCCAGTTGTGTCATTTCCTTGTGTGGTTCACAATGGGACATAAGTTCTCATTGGGTGAGATAATCACACTCTTTTCTTTCTCTCTCTATAGATGTCTCTCTTATTGTGATTTGGGAGTCGACAAAGACTTGAATCCCTAGGGGCTTAAGGTTTCTCTTTGTCCCTTAGATTACGATAATATTATCTTTTCATTCTGATCTCCTTTACCAATAGTTTGCATCGAGTCCATACTCTTAAAATGGAAGCACTTCCATGATAAGAGCATTTAGCCCTCTGAGTAAGTGGTTTGGGGTCATGTTAAGTGCCTTGATTAGGTCTTTTCATTTATTTGGCTTTTCCCCTTGTTCTGCTTCCTTTTGCACCTATTTTCCACATCCTATTTGTATTTCCTGGCATTCTAGGCTAGGGTCCTGAGGTTTTTGACCTCAAGGTCAAAGTCGACCTTGAGGGTCAATGTCAACCTCAAATCTTACCTATGTAAGGGTTGACCTTGACTTTGACCTAGGGAAAAGTTGACCTCATCCTTGACCTCCAGTTCAAATTTCAAGTTTTTCTAATTTTTGGGTATCAAGTTTCAGAAAGATTCTTGTCCTGCCTCCGGGTCTGCCATTTCGGGTTTTGGAATGGTAAATCCTTAAATTAAATTTAATATGGGTCCATTTCTATAGGTTAAGGTTAATTAGGACTTAATTCCCCAATTTCATCCTTCTCTAGAGGTTTGTGCCCTAGTTCACTATAAAAGGAGGCCTTCCTCTCTCATTTTGATCATCAAGTTTTGTGAGAACAACATCCACAATCAAGAAATTTCATGAGAAATTATTCAAGCAAGCCTTCAAGCATTCAAGTGTTCAAGTATTCATGCATCAAGGAGATCCATTGTTAGCTATTGAAGGATTCAATCTCTTTGGAGCCCCTTGAAGATCTATCCTTCTCCATTCATCCAAGCCTCCTCATATGCAAAGATCTATTCAAGATTGGCATTGAAGATCAAATGAAATTGATTTTAGACATCCTACATCCATTGGAGCATCCCTACTTGTGGATTTGAGGATTCAAATCCTCTATAAGGACTTCAACATAAGCAAGGTGACTTGTTTCATTTGCTTTGTTTATGCACATTACAATTCAATTCAATTTCAAGGTTAATTCCTAAATTGGGGTTTGACCAAGGCAAAACCCCCATACAAACAACAAAACCCCACTATTTCTTGCAGGTGCAGGTGCAGAACTTTGAATTTGAGATTGGATTTGGATACCCTTTTCGGTGAAATTCTGAGATTTGTGAACAAAAACAAAGTTGACCTTCAGAATAATAATGTAGCCTTTGATCTTTTATGAGGGTCAAAGACTACCTGCCATCAGAAAGATAAAAAAAATTTAGGTTTTCTTCGTCTCGGCATTTCCAATCTGAAACAAGTTGCAGAATTGCTCGAAAGTATACACAGACATCAGAAATTGGCATTTTCTAGATTTTCCCTATTTTGAGGTTAGTATTTTCTTTTCAATTATTTTAGATTTCAAGCACAATTCCTTCATAGGGAAATATAAGGTTTTCTTCCTTTTTCATATTCTCCATAGATTGATTTGATTGTACATTAACCTTTTGGTTGATCAAATTGGATCTCTCCCTTGGGAATTTGGATTTAGAAGTGGATCTCATATTTCCCCTATACATACATTCAATAGAGGTGATTCCATTTTACCCCTATTCAGAATTGATATGTTTTTTTAATTTTTAAAGATGATTTTTCAATTGCTGAAATATGCTAAAAATTAGGGGTCTAGTTCCCACCAAGAAATTATATGTAAATAAACATTTTTTCCCCTAATTTCAAAATATGTCATAGATGACATATATAGCTAGTGCATGAAGAAATAAAAATTGGTTTGTGATCTATATTTTCTCTTTTATAACAATTCAAATTCCAACTCACTGAAATCGATAGTTTTCATCTTGCAACATATTTTTCATAAAAAATCTATCACAATCAAGAAAAGAAATACATATTCTTGAAGAGGGCCCTATCCTCTAGTGCACCATATGTTTTTCAAATTTATTTAATATGATTTACTATTTTTTTCTTTCTCTGAATCAATATCTCCTTAACTGTTAAAATACCTACTTGCAATATTTTTTAATTACAATAAATTATGTCTGACTAAAACACTATAAAATCTCTATGAGGATATTCTTGACTCTGATCTCTACCAAAGGGTATTTTTTAATTTTAAAAATACTATCATTAAAAATATTAGGAGTAATTGAAATGTCACTTTTCTGAAATAATTTTGTTTTTATGGTTATTGGACCCAAAGTGGTATAAAACATGCATTTAATAGATATTTCCAATTGAAAAAGTTAAAGCACTTACCTAACTTAGCTAGAATGAATCTAGCTAGACCATATGTTTGACCAAAATTAATTTTTAGTTAGAAATACTAAAATTTGACTGTGCTAATAAGTTAGCCTAAAAGGTGACACTTGATTGTGTTTTTACCCTGAAATATAATCACATCATTAATGGAGAACTTGTTGAAGAGAAGAAACACATTGAGAAACTTAATGCGATAAATAACAATATTGATGAACTAGAACTAAAAAATCCTGAAGGTGACATGACTGGATTTGGTTTTGATGAAGCTGAATGCTCAAAATTTCAAGAAAGACAATCGGAAATAGATGTGGCACCTAATAATCAAGAAAAACCTATTCAACAAGAGGAACCAATAAAGAAGATTAGACCTTTAAGAGGAATATGATTTGGATGTAACAAATCTAGTCACATGAAGAGATATTGCAGAGGTAAGTCTGCATGTAAGTCTTTTCTTGGTTATTGTTTCAATTGATATGCATATGGACATAAGAAGGTAGAATGCAAAAAACCTAATCTATCAAGTACTAAAAAAGAATACATCAGAGAGGAAACAACTCAGCCAAGATTAAATGTTACAAATATAACAACTTTGGGCACATCACAAGAAATTGTAGACTCCAGGTTAATCAGAAGAGGTCATCTCCTACATGATATAAATATAACAATCAGGGACATATAGAAAATTTTTGTAGGTATAATGGAAATGTCAGTAATAGAAGTCTTCCATCTATAGTTGTAAAGAAAAATGTTGGTCATATTGGTAGAAGCTTGGCAGAATACATGGATGATTTTGACAAATGTTTTGTGAAGGAAGGTAAAAAAGATAGTGGTAAAGTATGAAAGGAAAAGGAATAGAGTGAAACTAAGGTTTAGGGAGAATTGGTAGATGCTACTGATGTTATCCTTTCTACACCAGCCAAAGTGGCCAAGCATGTCTACAGGGGGAGCTTTGGAGAAATATAACAGCAACCTATCCATCCCTTTGTATAAATAATGAGTTGTTGTGATCTTATAGACAAACATGTTAATGTATCTGAATTCTATATCTATGGTCACATGGTTATACATACATTAATTGATGTTCACCAAGAAATATGGATGACTGGATCCTTGCAGGTTTACTAATTCATCACTGGGAAATGTGTAAATTTGAACATTGTAAAGTATAAGTTTATTATTGTCAAACATTTTAATCATCATTCGAACAAAACTAAAGCAGATCATAAGAGAAAGAAAAGGAGCTAAAGCATTTATGTTATCATTAAGTGTACATATCCAATCTCATTGAATAAAAGGTATTTTCATCTTCTATGAGCATTGTTTACTATGGATACACCATTTATTTTTTATGTTAGTGAGAGGTTGAGGTAAAAATTTAAGAAATACCCTTACAAACCCATGGAGGATGATCCTAAAGGCATGTTTTTGAAAATTCCATATAGAGTACTTCATGTAGAAGATATTAGGGCATACATTCACTGCAAGTATGCTCCACAATAGGGGACTTTGATATCATCAAGGAGAAGGAGGACATGATTAAGGATGATGGAACTTGGAAGGATGAGTTCAATCATTTGAAAAATCTTAGTATCATGTGAATGGTGGAGCTATACATGAGTTTGATGAAGAAGAATGGATCAAGATCATTCTTAGTAGTCTCTATGACTATTTTTTATGGATAGGAGAGTATCATGTTAAGATTTCTAGTAAGTTGATTCATGATGTGAATGGATTGGATAATACTAGCATTATCCCTTCTATAGAGAAGAACATAAAGAAGAAAGTAGAAACCCTAACACATTCTAAATGGCATAAGAGGGCAACAACAATTACTGACATCTTTGAGCAAGATGTTAGATTAATTTCAATGATTTTGGGATACAAGCTTCATTATAGGAGTTGACCTAATTATGTTTCCAAGGGTGTAGCTATGATGGCATATAAGATGGTGAAGGAAAATGTTCAATACAACTTGTGTGAAGTACTGAGACAATAATTCTCAGAGAATATAAAGAAGACTAAGAAATACAAATAGAAATCATTTAAGTTTGGATCACTACTAATATATATCTACATTCATTTAGTACACAGGTTTCATGGTATGCACCCTAGGGTATGCAAAGATAATGAACTCATAGCTATTCAAGTGATAAATAGCTATAGAAGACAAAATAGTACATGGGTAGATGGAGAACACTTTGGTATTGTTATACACTAAGTTTGCACCCTTGTTTCAAGCTCTCATAGTCTTGATAACTTAGTATAACATGAGAATCATCTCCAGGTTGTGTGACCTTTGCTAACTAAGATGAGACCTCCAAGTTCTAGGCTCGTTCCTCTTGGATAATCACCTTAATTTGCTTCTAGACATCAAAATTAAAGATTTGGGGAAAAGGGATAGAAGAAATGCAAAAAGGGAAATGACTGGAAAGAAAACTACCTACTAGGTGATAAACCAAAAATATGGTATGAATTGCATTATAAAGGATGAAATCGGTACACAATCTTAGGTCTAGGAGATCACAACTCAATGAATAGGATTGCATCAACATTTTATAGAGGGGTCTGCAATAAAGAGATGCTATGCAAGGAAAGAGAGAAATTTCACAAAGCAGTAGCACTCCTAAGAATTTAGACACAAACTATAACCTGCAAACAAACATTCACCTCTGCAATTGGGTATAAGAATGAGATAGATTGCCAAGGGTGGAAGTATAACCACAAAAGCATTCAAATCATATCATTCACAAGCATACACATAAATTGTAGAAAGAAAGAGGGATTAAGAACCCTAAAAATATCACTGAAACATACATATACTGAATTCAGTAAGATAAACTTTAGACAAGAAGGTATAGGGGACATCAAAGAATGTCACAATACACTTTGCAATATCCAAACATTCAAAGAAAGGTTACAATTGCAGGAGCCAGAGGGTAGAAAAAATGCCTCAGATAACTTCTTAGAAAGATGAACTCTCTTTTTACAAATTATAAACTCTGAGCTCTAAAAGCTCCAAAAATTAATTATATACATCTCCTCTTAGCACACAAGCTGGAGTCAAAACCTAATTAGGTTTACATAATTCTACATATAATAATCAAACCCTAATTACCTTTCATTTCTAATCATAAATGCTCATGAAAATATCTCAACTGATCAGATATCTCTTTGAGTGTCCATCCCTGTACTAAATCTACCTGCAGACAAAAAACCTTGATCCAACTACTTCTATATAAGTCAGGCCTGCCATGAATGCTCAAATCTAGTACTCTCAGAAGGAAAATCCATTGAAATGGCTACCTAGATCTCTGCATCACCTTTCCAACTGCAACCATCCCTGAAAACATGAATTTTGAGTTACCCGTGATTGCAAACATTCTTTACAGGAACAACAGAAGAAAATCCATGAAAGATACTACAACCCTCCTTTGAAAAAGTCAAAGGCCACATCATCAGTCAAGAGCCAATAGAAAATGAGCATGTCACAGTCGACTGACACCTCAGGGGTCAAAAGAATCCAGACCTTGCATCGGATGATGGTCGCATGATTGCATGGGCTTAGAAGATTCCATGCGATCATGTGACAACCGTTGATCTTGGATCAACTGGCACCTCTACAGATTCTCTGACCATCGGACCCACCCATAGCCCTGTCATCACCTGGCTAGCTACTAAAAAATTAACATGTCAGCACCCGAGGACCCACCGCCAGAGACTTAGCAATAAAGCCAATCTAATAGCTATCGCATGTTCGCAATGGAATCAGAAGATTCCATGCGAACGTGCAACCACTATAGATCTTTGATCAACTGGGGCCTACCTTATACTTTGGGTCCACTACAAATCTTCATTGATACTAGATTAATGGTTGTCGCATGATCGCATGGGATCGGAACATCCCATGAGATCATGTGATAACTATTGGATCTAACTGTGAATGAAAATTGGGCCCGGGGGAAATATTAAATGCTGGGACATAGGAAACTTAGGAAAATAGGTGGTAGGACCTTAGGAAAATAAGAGCACATGGGTTTTCTAAGATAAGCAGCCCGAAGGGTAAAATATTAAATTAGAAAGGGCCAAGGCTTAATAAAGGGTTTTATGGGGGTTTAAACATTCAGATATGAATTTTAATGGCCTTCAAACTAGAGAATTAAACAAATGCAGAGGCCAAGGAAAGGGCACAGACTTCATAAAAATTCTCAGGGGGCTAACATAGGATTAAAAATGCTAAACAAAGAAGACCAGGCCAAATTGCATAGGATAGGAAATTTGGGCAACATTTTGGCAATTTCTACTGGATGTCAGCCTGCTAGACATGGAAACCAGTGGCCTTGAGTAATCCATTAGGCATGGGGTCATTTCTGAGCACAAAACTTCGACAGAGGGACAAAAATTGAACTAAAAAGACAAACCTAGGAAAATAGGGAAAGAAAAACAAGAAACATAATTACAAGAATTTACAGAGAGGGATTAACCTCAAAGTAGGGCTTCAAGTGGAAACCATTTACTAAAATTGGTAGGGGAACCTCTTCAAGTGTTGATAGCTGGAAAGCATTAGGTCCCTTGCACTCTATTATAACAAATGGTCCACCCCAGAATGAATCAAATTTTGTATGCCTACCAGGTCTAGACCTGAACTCATCCCACTTGAGGACTATGTCTCCAACCTTGAAATCTCTGATCCTGTCTCTTCTATCAAAGCTCCTCTTTGTTTGAATCTGATGGAATTCCATATCCTTCATGGATTTGTCTCTGATTTCTTCTAATTCCATTAGCTAAGCATAACTAATCTGTAAGGGATCTCCCTCCTCAAATAGGGCATATTGGGTGGCCAAGTCCAAGGTTGGCAATTCAATTGAAATGGACAACTTGGCCTCTTTTCCATACACTAGCACATAAGGAGAATTCCAAATAATCTTCTTTGGATTAATCCTATCCAACCATAAGGTAGACCTCAGTTTGGTATGCCAATCCCTTTGGTTGTCCTGCAGGGTCTTCTTGATTATCCTAATCAAATTCTTCTTTGTTGACTCTACTAAGCCATTTCCTTGAGGATAGTATGTAATGCCCCGCCGAGGAACCCTCAGCACAAGGACATAATTACATGCAAAAACAAGTAGAATTTTTTTTTTCAATAGAGTAACAAAACATAATATCATTTTGATTTATATAACATAAATAGGAATCAAAAGGAAGATAGTATACTACTTGTCATGTTCAAATAACAAATTATTATCATTACATACCTGAAAGTTGCTACCTTGATTTTGCATTATGACCACCATGCCCAATACCTGTAACTACACACATGTCTATACAACTATGTACAAACATTAGATTCATGATCATGAATAACAATTAATTTATATCTTATCTATGTGAATAATTGTTATGAAGTGAAATCATTGCATTAGAAACTTAAAGAAAAACCTTCAGGGATTGGACCTAAGCCTTGGGGGCTCATCATCGATGGCCTTGCCTACGTTCATGCTCAGAGACTTCCTAGTTTGACTCTCCCTATTCTAGACTATCTATTTATAAAATCAAGAAAGCGAGTACGCAACCCTTTCTAGGGTCTTGCTCCCTAGATAGTTTTCCCTTCGGCTGCCACCCACTTAGGTGGAACACGGACAAATTCCTACACTTAAAATTGATAACTAATTCCATAACTCAAAAATAGAGTTTAACTTACACTAATATAGTATTCATGAAACCTGCTTAATTATAGTATTTACTAAAGTGCCTTCCAAGCAAACATAGGAATGAAATACAACCAAATATTAAGATAATCATAATTTGGTACATTAAAATAATCATCATAATTAACATCATTAAATTAGGATAATCATTATAAACATCACAATCCCTAAGTACATGTAAAATTCCTTGAAAACATGACATATACCCAATACCTCTTCTATTCCCAATGATTGACCTAGTTATGATGATATGAAATCAAATGAATAACAAGTTATCCACAATTAGAATAAGAATAAATAAGAGAACCAAGGACATGTCTACAAGTGCACAACCATAACCATAGGCATCTACAAGAAGGAATGACAAACATATAATTTCCCATTCAAACTTGTAACAACTACTAATTATGTATATTTCAATTAGAGCTACAAATATACACAACCACGTAGCCTCACTCAAGCATATAGTGTAGTACTATAATTACCATGAGGCACCATCTTCATCTTCTAAACTCAACACATTTAATACATCATTTCCATTAAACTTAAGTATCCTTAATAACTATACAAATTTGTTAACACTTTAGGAGACTTACTTATATATCTAATTATCTTCTTTTTTTGTTCTTATTTTTAACAAATAACATTCAAAGAGTAATCTTACATTTCTTGTTTTGTTTTCTTATTACAATAATAACTACTTCTATTTATTGTAAGTAAAAATAATGTATCTAAAATGGAATATGAAAGAATATCAATAATTTGTCTTCTAAACCCAAAGAATTTATTCTTACAACTAATAATATTCGAATATCCATTTATTTTATCTGACAGTATTATACTTAAATTAGACAAACTAGTATCCTACAATTGAAATAAATAACATATAACATAAATAGTTTATAGTACTATACGGATCCAATTTTACATAGAAATAACAATAAGTAAATCAGATTTACACAAAAATATAGACCAGATTTTTTTATATAGAATATAGGCAATAAATGGATCAACTTTTACAAAGAAATCTAAGCAAGCAATGGATTAGATTTTACCTAGACATCTAAAGGTATATATAAACTAGATTTTGGGTAGAAATAAATCTGAAATGTTTTCTATAATTGCTGATAAGTAATGGTAAAAAAAAAAAACTGATTCATATTAGATGTTTCATAAATTTATAGGATACCTTATGAAAAAGGAACATAAATAAGCTATTCGATGGAAAGGATTAATGATTAAAAGAACCAAAACACCACCTTCAAATAGAATAAGGAATACATTTGATTGGAATGATTGGAATTCATGTTCCATTCTAATCAACCAAAAATTAGACAAAATCTAGTTATACACAAATTGAAGAGCAAACAGAATTATTTGTATAAACATATTTTTGAGAAGAAAAATACAATAATGTGAAACCTGATTTTTAATATTACTCTCATATATCTAGGACTGTGCACATTGAAATTTAAATGAAAGATATATGCAGCGACTTGTAATCATATTCCTGCAGGGTCTTCTTGATTATCCTAATCAAATTCTTGTTTGTTGACTCTACTAAGCCATTTCCCTGAGGATAGTAATTTGAACTGGTATTCAGGTAAATGCCATTCTTGACTGCCCATTCTGAGACTTTGAGGCCTGTGAATGCTAATGCATTATCTGATATTATGGAATCTAGAGTGCCAAATCTATGAATTAAATCATCAGAAAAACTTCATATAGCACTCTCATTTGATTCTTTCAAAGCAACTACCTCTATCCATCTAGTGAAATAATATATTGCAGTGATTATCCACTTGTGTCCTGCACTAGATGGAGGATTGATCACACCAATGAAGTCTATACCCCACTTCATGAAAGGTTGCTCTGTTCTGACTAGCTATAGGGGCAAGGCTGCAAGCCTTTCTTTTCCTGCAAACATGGCACACTTGATGCATTTTCTCACATAATCATGGCTATCCTTGAAGATCGATGGCCAGTAGTATCCAGCCCTCATGATTTTGAAAGTAGAAGTCCTAGGAGAAAAGTGACCTCCAGAAGGTCCATCATGAAACTCAAATAGGACATCAGTTATCCTTTCTGAATCTATGCATCTTAAAAGGACACCACTGTGATCCTTTCTAAAAATAATCTCATCTATCAACACAAAAGGAATAGATTGTAATCTATAATACCTCCTTTTTTCTGAATCTAGATTTGTAGGACATTGTCCTGTCTTCAAATAATTGATCATATTATGCAACCAGCTTGTTGCCTTGGCTTGTTTTTCTATAGAATGCACCACCAGAGATGCATTAATTTGTTCTGGTCTCTTTGAACTTTCATCCCCTTCCAAATGCTCACAAAGACCTCTTCCTCTAACCAGCTTGGTAGATTGAATATCTATGCCATACTCCATCACCTTGGTGATCCAACCAGCTCTTTTCTCATTTAGGTCTTTGGAAAGCAAAAATTCTTTGACACTTGGATGAATAACCTTCAAGTGTACCTTGCTATGGGTCAATAGATATCTAAAATTTTTAAGGCTCTTTACCACAACAAGTACATGTTTTTCTACAAAAGAGTATCTCTATTCATACTCTTCTAAACCTTTGCTAAGAAAGCAATAGGTTGCTCCAATCCTTCTAAATTTTCTTGAGTCAACATTACAGATATAGCATCATAAACTCCATAAGCATAAAGGATAAAATCCTTATTGAAATTTGGGTTTAAGAGGGTAGGAGCTTTTGTTAAGGCCTCTTTGATAGCCTAGAAATTGGCCTTCCCTTCCTTAGTCCAACTAAAAGCTGAACCTTTATTTAACATGGTTGTCAAAGGCTTTAGTAAATCTGCAATGTTAGGCAAGAAATGCCTAACAAAATTAATCTTTCCTATGAAAGATTGGAGACCTTTCTTATGATGAGGTAATGGTAGTTCTAGGATGGTTGCAATTCTCTCAAGATCCACTATAATTCCTTCTTTGGACACTACATATCCCAACAATTTTCCTTCATGAACTGCAAACACACATTTCTTGGGATTAAGAGATATCCCAAACTCTCTACACCTTTCAAAAATTTTCCTCAAATGTTTGATGTGATCTACTGCATGTTTAGAATAGATAGTTATGTCATCCAAGTAGACCAACACAAACTTGTATATTAGGCTCTTAAAGGCCATATCCATTGCCTTTTGAAAAGTAGAACCTACATTTGACAAACCAAATAGCATCTTTTGATAAGCCATGGTTCCCCACTTGGTTGTAAATGTAGTATTATATTGATCCTCTTAATTAACCAAGATTTGATTATATCCTGAATAGCCATCCAACAATGAAAATCTCTCAGATCTAGAGACACATTGTAAGATTTTTTCCATAGAGGGTAATGGATGGCGGTCTTTTAGAGAGGCCCTGTTAAGATCCCTAAAGTCAACACATAACCTTAGCTCCCCATTCTTCTTCCTAATAGGAACAAGGTTGGAAACCCAACTAGTATACTTGATGGGGTAGATGATACCACTTTCTATTAATTCAAGCACTTCCTTATGCATAAGTGGCTCAAGTTTGGGATTAACAAGCCTTTGCTTCTACCTCACTAGTTTGGCATTTGGTTTGAATTCAATAGTGTGCTGAACAAGGGCTGGTTTAAAACCTTTAAGGTCTTCATATTGCCATGCAAAAACATCACTGAATTCTTTGAAAAGTTGAGTGTAAGCCTACTTCTCTACATTAGAATTCACTTTTCCAAATTGTAAGCTCTTACCTGGTTCTAACTCTAATTCAACACAATGTTCTTGTTGGACTACCAGGCTAGCTTTGTTTTTCTTAACTTCATCATCCTTGTTGAAGATAGTCTCTAAGGTAACAAGACCTCTAGGAATCTTATTGGACTTCAGTTGTATCACTTGATCACCATAATTTTGTGATAATCTCTCTTGATTATGCCTTGAAAAGACATCATCTTCAAACAAGAATTGCAGAATTCGTTCATCATTGTCAAACACTTGCCAATTGACATCATTATCAGGAATAGAGGGTCTGACAATCACTTTGATATGTTTTTGATCTACCTCTTTTGAAATGCTATTTGGAATGTCATACTGAGATCCAACAGCAGCTAATCTATCTACATTTTGATTTAGCTTTCTAGGGATGGCAACAATATTGAAAGCATGGAAATCTTCAATTGCATCCCAAACTCTATTTTTGTATGCTTTCATGGTGTCATTTTTGGTTGCACTTATCCCTCTTAATTGGCTGACAACCAACTCACTGTCACCATAAACCTTTAGGGCCTTAAGCCCTATTTTTCTAGCCCACTCTAGTCCATTCACAAGGCTTTCATACTCTATAGTATTGCTAGTGCAAGAGAAACTGAATCTAAAGGCAGTGTAATACCTTTCTCCCTTTGGGGACACTAGTGTAATGTCTACTTCTAGATCCATCAAAAAATAGTTCTCAAACTTGATTATTCTGATCCTCTAAATCAGTGTCTTCTTTAAGAAGGCTTGGTTCTATGGCTCCACTTTCTTGTATTAAATAACTTCCCAAACTGAAATCTCAGATTAGATTTTCTTGGGCCTCTGAAGCTCTTTCATCTAGTAGAATATTAGGGATATTCTCTATCTTAGTGTCTGCTTCTCCAATGGTTTGGAAGTCATTGTTATCAAATATAGGGCAGTTTACATTGATGGTATTGGACACATATGGTTCTATATGGTGTGCTGCCAATGGTTTTGACTTAATAGTGACCTTGGTCCCATACTTTGTATGGAATAGCATGTGAGACTAGTCAGAAGACAAGTAACCTCCTATCTTGGCTGTAAACTCCCTTGACAGACATATAGAAAATAATACAAGGAGATCTATGATATATATATCAAGAAGGATGGAAAAATTAGGACTAGCATGAAGGATTAGACTTGTCTCCTTGGCCACACCTATAGTATTGACTAAGGATCCATCAAGTTGTGTAACCTTCTTTTGAAAGGGCTCATATTTCAGTCCTAATTGGTCAGCCACCTTCTTGGGCATTACAGTGCTAGTAGCTCCATTATCTACCATACAATTATGCACTAAAGATTTTCCAATGATTAGAGATACATAAAAGGGAGGTGGCTTTGAATTCCTACCTTGCATGGCATTGGCCTTGGATTTTCTACTTGGAGCCTCCTTTTCTTGATCAGTGTTAACCAACACCGGCCTTCCAGCTTCTTTTGCAAGCTAAGGAGTTGCTACCTCAGTTATGGCCATTTTCAAAATTTCTGACTGCCCCGAAATAGCCAGAGAGTCCCACATAGACATGGTGACATTCACCTTCTTCATGTTGTCTACAATATTAAAAGGTGTTACACTGTGTACTCTTTTTTGTGCTTTCACTATGATGGGATCCACTTCTTTGAAATTTTGAACCTCTTTACTTGTAATGGCAAGAGTCTCCTAAGGTGTGATGGGAGTAGCTTGTTGCACTGGTTCTGTTGATGTAGTAGCTTTGGCACTGGAATCTTCTCACTCCATGTCTTGAGCTCTTCTCTTTGCTCTTGTATAGGAAACAAAGGTATCTTCATCATTGACTCCATTGAAGTCTGGTTGCTCCCAATTGAAAAGAGTAGTCTCATTCTCTTGTGATTCTTGTTGAGGAACTAAGCCACTAGATGAAGCCTCTGATTGAGCATGTGAGGCATTTTGAACCATTAGGGCTTGGTTCATCCATCTATTTGAACATGTAGCCTGGTTATGAGGCTAATTACAAGGAAAGCACCATTCATTCTCCATGGCCATATTATTTTGACTAGGAACCATATCCCTTACTGGATTTGTAGAATTAAGAGGTGCATGGTTATATGGTTGGAATGGTCTTTGATTAAAATTTTGTCTTTGTCCTTGATAGCCTCCTTGGTATGGTGGCCTACTTTGTTGGTAAGTTTTTCCTTGATTCTGATATTGTTGATTAGGACCTTGGCCTTGTGGCTGAAAGGGTGGTTTGATTCCTTGACCTTGCCTCTTCAAATTTGTGACCTCTTTAGTTAAGGTCTGCAACAAGTTTGTCATATCTTACTGACTACTCTGTTGGCTATTCTTTATCTCTTGTAACTCTTGAGAGAAACTAGTTGTTGGCTCCTAGCCACTAGCACTAGCCTGAGGTGCTAATATGGTGGGAATAGGGGTACTTTTGCAGGTGCAATGGGTTGAAGGCTAGGAAAAATGGGCATGGGTGGCCTTCTTTGTATCATGCCTACTTGGATCAAACAATTTTCAGCCCTGATAGCTATGTCAAAAGCCTAGGGTAAAGAAGTACCACCCATAGACTAGATCATGATAGAGATTTGACCATTCAAACTTTGCAAGTAGTATAGAAAAGCATGGTTAGCTGATGGTCTCACAAAGACTGGAATTCTATCCATGTTTTGAGGAACCTACTATTGTAATCTATCATTTGCTCTTGAGGGTCTCTCTTAATGGTTGTCAACTCCTCTACCAGAGATAAGTTATCTAATTTATCCTCAAAATGCTTACTTAATTCATCCCCTAACTCATCCCATGAAGTAATGGAGCCAATAGTTAAAGTTCTAAACCATTCAAGAGCTTTACCTTTTAGAGAGGCTGCTGATAATTTGGTGGCCGCATCTTCCTAGCTTATGTTGTGTATGCTGCAGATGGTGTTCACATCTCTTATGCGCTCAAAAGCAGTTGTCTACCCTTCACCTGTGAAATTAGGTAAGCTCTTTAGTGCCACCAAGGGCACATCATGATGTATAGTAAAACTCAATGGACTTCCCTGGTTGAAAGGTACAAAATCAAAATATCTTGCCATTGAATCCTCCTCTAGATCTCTAGTTAGAGATCTGCCTCTTCTTTTGGAATGAAAGGGAAAAGGTCTCCTTTCTGAAGTATTAGGAGGTGTAGACTGAACTCTCCTTGCAGGGGATGTTCTTTGAGTTGTTCTACCCTTATGACTTCTTTTTTAGGGCAACTCTGCAAATTCAGTAGGCTTTGAGCTTCTAGTCTCAATCTTTCTCATAAACTTTGAACAAGCTTGGCCTGGACCTTTGAAATCAGTGGAGTCACCAGATATAATTGATAGGAAAATCTTTTAGAAGTCTATATTATGCAATCTATATATCAGAGATAACATAATTTGAATTTGAATAAACTTCTTGTCCCACCGGGCATGCCAGAATTGTTATACACTAAATTTGCACCCTTGTTTCAAGCTCTCGTAGTCTTGATAACTTAGTATAACATGGGAATCATCTCCAGGTTGTGAGACCTTTGCTAACTGAGATGAGACCTCCAACGTTCTAGGCTGGTTCCTCTTGGATAATCACCTTAATTTGCTTCTAGACATGAAAAGTAAAGCTTTGGGAAAAGGGATAGAAGGAATGCAGAAAAGGAAATGATTGGAAAGAAAACTACCTACTAGGTGATACACTAAAAATATGGTATGAATTGCAGTATAAAGGATGAAATCAGTACACAATCTTAGGTCTAGGAGATCACAACTCAATGAATAGGCTTGCATCAATATTTTATAGAGGGGTCTGCAATAAAGAGATGCTATACAAGGAAAGAGAGAAATTTCACAAAGTAGTAGCACTCCTAAGAATTTAGACACAAACTATAACTTGCAAACAAACATTCACCTCTGCAATTGGGTATAAGAATGAGACAGATTGCCAGGGGTGGAAGTATAACCACAAAATCATTCAAATCATATCATTCACAAGCATACACATAAATTGTAGAAAGAAAGAGGGATCAAGAACCCTAAAAATATCACTGAAACATACATATACTAAATTCAATAAGAGAAAATTTAGACAAGAAGGTATAGGGGACATCAAAGAATGTCACAATACACTTTGCAATATCCAAATAGTCAATGAAAGGTTACAATTGCAGAAGCCAGAGGGTAGAAAGAATGCCTCAGATAACTTCTTAGAAAGATTAACTCTCTTTTTACAAATTATAAACTCTGAGCTCTAAAAGTTCTAAAAATTAATTATATACATCTCCTCTTGGCACATAGGCTGGAGTCAAAACCTAATTAGGGTTACATAATTCTACATATAATAATCAAACCCTAATTGCCTTTCATTTTTTATCATAAATGCTCATGAAAATATCTCAACCGATCAGATATCTCTTTGAGTGTCCATCCTTGTACTGAATCTGTCTACAGACAAAAAACCTTGATCCAACTACTTCTCTGTAAGTTAGGCCTGCCATGAATGCTCAAATCTGGTACTCTTAGAAGGAAAATCCATTGAAATGGCTACCTAGATCTCTGCATCACCTTTCCAACTACAACCACCCCTAAAAACATGAATTTTGAGTTACCCGTGATTGCAAACATTCTTTACAGGAACAATAAAAGAAAATCTGTGAAAGATACTACAACCCTCCTTTGAAAAAGTCAAAGGCCACATCATCAGTCAAGAGCCAAAAGAGAACAAGCATGTCACAATCGACTGACACCTCAGGAGTCAAAAGAATCTAGACATTGCATCGGATGGTGGTCGCATGATCGCATGGGCTAAGAAGATTCCATACAATCATGCGACAGCCGTTGATCTTGGATCAACTAGCACCTCTATAGATTCTCTGACCATTGGACCCATCGATAGCCCTATCATCACCTAGTTGACTACTAAAAAATGAACACATCACCACCCAAGGACCCACCACCAAAGACTTAGGAATAAAGCAGATCTAACGACTATCGCATGATCGCATGGAATCAAAAGATTCCATGCGAACATGTGACCACCATAGATCTTTGATCAACTGGGGCCTACCTTATACTTCAGGTCCACTACAAATCTTCATTGATACTGCATCAATGGTTGTCACATGATCGCATGGGATCGGAAGATCCCATGAGATCATGCAATAACTATTGGATCTAACTGTGAATGAAAACTAGGCCCAAGGGAAATATTAAAGGCTGGGACGTAGGAAACTTAGGAAAATAGGTGGTAGGACCTTAGGAAAATAATAGCACGTGGGTTTTCGGAGATAAGTGGCTCAAAAGGGTAAAATATTAAATTAGAAAGGGCCAAGGCTTAATAAAGGGTTTTATGGGGGTTTAAACGTTCACATATGAATTTTAATGGCTTCAAACTAGAGAACTAAACAAATGCAGAGGCCAAGGAAAAGGCACAAACTTCATAAAAATTCTCAGGGGGCTAACATAGGATTAAAAATGCCAGATAGAGCAGACCAGGCCAAATTGCATAGGATAGGAAATTTGGGTAACAGGTATGTTAAAGATTATTCAAAGAAAAATAAAGGAAAGAAAGAGAATTCTTGAAGATATCGTAGAGAAGTACAAATATACATTATATTTTTAAGGTTGAAACTAATTGTGTATCTTTAAAGGTAGTTGAACTTATAAAAAAGTGTAGTTACCCTATGGGTTATGAGTTTAGTACAGAGGTTGTTACTATGCAAGTAGATCATTTTCTTTCTTCTAAGATTGATCCTACTAAAGAAAGATGAGGCACTTATATAGAAAAATCTGCTAAAATCAAAGATTTAAAATCAAGGGTAGTGAAGAAGAGAAAGATTGATAAAATAGTTGACAATATTGCAGAGAAGGTAGGTATAAGATAAGAAGAGATGAAAGAGGTAAGAAAAAAGATAACAAAAGGAACTTCTAGGTTAGAAAGAACTACCCTTGCAGCCCTTCCACCTAGTGAAGTTGTAGAAGTTGTTGATTCACCTCCTATTATGGTTGTAACACTTGATACCACCCCTACACCACCTAAGAGGTCATTGCAGAGAATAAGCATAATTGAGATAGTGAAGGAAATAGAGATTCCTGAAAGGTGAAGGACTGGTGTGGATAAGAAAGAAGAAGAGAAGAATGAAGAAAAGAAGATTGAAGAGGAGAAAATTGAAAAATAAACCAGCTATGAGACAACTTTGGAAACCTGATATGAGGATGTTGGAAAAAAGGATAATCGATTAAGGAAAGCTGAATCAATTTCCTAAATACTGTGATAGGTATAATGAAAGTGATAAAATTGTGATTGAAGACATTGTCATTAATCATATGTTAGCATTTAAAAGTGATCTAATTAAAATTGAAGGTAGTATTCATAAGGATTTATATGAGAAACTAGAAGTAAGACAATATTTATCACTTAAAGAAGATGAACAGATAAAGATAAAATCCATAGAATAAATGCTACCTATTGTTTCATTCGATGAGCATGATAGAAAAATGAAATCCATTAAGCCCCTGTTGAGAGTAAAAGAGAGACTAATAAAGATTCTGGGAAGAAAGTATGATGAAGTAATAGAAAAAAATCACAAGACTATTGATAAGGTATTAATGGAAGATGTACCAAAAAATCCTTCACCTTCCAAGTCCAAGGATACTAAGTACAAAACTATTCTGAAAGAAGAGTCTTCTAAATCTACACAAATGCACATTGACTCATCCAAGGATGAAGATGATAGTAACCAATTCTTCAGTATAGTCAAGAAACTAGACTTCTTTATTGCTAGTGTGCCTATGACACTGGACACTTTGCAAGATAGTGGTGACCCTTTTCAAGGGATTGTTAATACTACTAATGAGGTAGATGCCAACAATAAATAGAATACAATCAATATTGGCACATTCACTGGGGGATAAATGGAAGCAGGTACTGAGAAAGAAGATGAAGGCACTAAGTAATAACTTAAGGTAAGTTTGGAGGATGTAAAGGAGGAAGTTGAAGTTGAGCAAGAAATGAATGTATATATTCATGTCTCTTCAACTCTATTGTTGAAAAGTGATAGTAAACCTCTGAACACTGATGTTGATCAAATGGATGAAGATAAACTAATAAATGTGTCACTCATAACCTTTACTAAGGCTACAAAGAGATATAACAAAGGATAGAGAAGAAGTCAAAGGTATTAGATAGGGCATTAGATAGAATTAACAATATTCTACCCATACCTTTTACTTTTCAAGGAAGTGACATAGTGGATAATCTGAACAAAGTCCTTGATGAATTTGATGTTCATTTTACTTCTTTGGAGAAGGCCACAGCCTTGAAAGTTGAAAGAGAATACATGGAAAAGAAGATAGATGAGCTATGTCAGTCATTAAAGTGGGATGTTAGCATATTGGACACCAATATCTATGGTATTAGGTCTTGCTTCATGCATGGGAAGAAGATATACAACTATTGTATAAACCCTTCCAAGCATGTAAAGCATGTGATGGATATAATCCACAATGATGAGAAGACACTAGATGACCTAGTGAATAATTGTGGGTCCTCCTCATAATATATTATAGAGATGGATAAGGAAGTATCCAAGCTATTAGATAAAATCAAAGGTATTATATAGGGCATTAGATAGAAGTAACAATATTCTACCCGTACCTTTCACTTTTCAGGGAAGTGATATAATGGATAATTTGAACAAAGTCCATGATGACTTTGATGTTCATTTTAGTTCTTTGGAGAAGGCTGCAGCCTTGAAAGTTGAAAGAGAATACATGGAGAAGAAGCTAGATGAGATATGCTAGTCATTAAAGTGGGATGTCAGCATATTGGACACCACTATCTCTGGTATTAGGTCTTGCATTATGCATGGGAAGAAGATATACAACTATTTTATAAACCCTTCCAAGGATGTAAAGAATGTGGTGGATATAATCCACAATGATGAGAAGACATTGGATGACCTAGCGAAGAATTGTGGGTCCTCCTCACAATTTGTTACAGAGATGAACAAGGAAGTATCCAAGTTATTCGATAAAATCAATGTGTTAGAGACACAAAAGACAAGAGTGCTGGGAAAATTTTCTATGTTGAGGAGTATGCTTACTCCTAAACTATCAATTTTAGAGAAGCATCTCAAGGACATGGAGCCTACAAAGAAGTCTCTTGATGGAGCTCTGCCTACACTACTAAAGGATGTTGAGATCTCATCCTTTGTGTTCAATGACCTTAATCATGCTGGTTAGACATTGAAAAATATATGGGAAGCATATGTAAAGATCTTGGAAACCTCTTTCCAGAGATACTTCATATGGTATGAATTCTTTTGGTGAGAAGCTTCACATTATTCAATTGTATATAGCCATATTGTTTAGTACACCTTTTCCATTGATGTCAAAGGGGGAGTAATAAGTGTAAAAAATGTGTAGATATTTATATATAAGAGATATATAGTCAGTAGTTTGGCATTTGACACAGTCATTTTTCACTAAGTGTTGTCATCAATGCCAAAGGGGGAAATTGTTGGCAAGTGGCCTTATGATTATATCATAAGGGTTTCCATTTATGGAAACACTACTCATTGGTATGATCACTTGGAGTTTAGTTCATTTTTGGATGTTCACATTGAAAATATAACTAAGCTCAAGAATCAGTTGATAGGGTATAGTTGCATAGTTTTGCATGGAAAGCACAATGTGTGAAGAACTAAGGCTTGCAAGCTTAGAGGAATGTTATTTGAGAAGTAGACCTTTAGTTAAGGTCACATAGATTTTGGAGTTGGCTAGAGAGAGTTACAGCTTCAAGTGGTTACGCGAAGACAATACTGTAGTGTACCAGGGCAGATGAGTGGTTGCGAGGTTTAAGGGACTAACATGTGGATCCCAATGGTGCTACCTTGAATTTTCTTTGGGTCCTACCATACCTTTGTGGACATATGATCGCCAACTATGTATTTAATATTTGATTATGTGTTGGACATGTTTTGTGATGTATTTGTGAGCCGCTTGGAAATGATATGAGATCGAGTATATATATCAAGATGTTTTGAGATGTGAAGGGTTGTATGTGATTTGCAAATGAATTGGGATGTTAGACTAATGCATAGAATGTTACGATCTATAATTGGGGCTACTGAAGCATATAAAATCCTTTTACAATTCACTTTTATAAGTCATTGTAAAGGGAGTTTTACATTGTAAGAGTAATGAGCTCCTTGTACTGTGTACTACCCTTAACAAGGTCAGCATCCTTTAACAAGGATTTGTAAGAAATGTAATAATCAACTCCTAACATGGCTATATATCCTAATAGGGGCACTATACTATTAGTACATCATTTGTGGGTATCATCCACATCGGGGTTTTCCCTCTAACTAGGGTTTTCTTGTTATCAAATCATGGTGTTATGAGTTGTGTAATTTATTTGCATGTTAGATCTTTATTTTAGTAAATCGCATGGTTAAGTTCATTGTTAAAGTGTTGTAATACTAATTCACCCCCCCACCCCCCACCCCTTGCCTCCCTCTCAGTATTACTTAATCCTAACACCTTCAAGGTATTAGACAATTGGGGGTCATGGGTAGTCGTATTAACCTAATACCCCCATACCTCCATAACTCTGTTCCTTGATTCAAGAGATAGATAACACGCGAGACTCAAGGTTTTAGGGGTGTTGTGATAGCACAACATCCCCAAAACTTTGACCTCTAAAACATCAACAACACAGAAAAACTAAAAACAAAAAACTAAGAAGATGAGGGACTTTTTGGATTGGGGTTTTGGGGTTTATTTCATCATTTTAATTCCCAATCCCTTGAACTACGAAAGTTTGAAAGAAATAAAAAATACAAGGAAAAGAAAAACCAATAAGAAAAACCGAAGAGGGGGTCCCTACTTGGTCAACTAATCAAGTAGGATGTGAGTTGTGAGACACAACAAACCCTCAATTATTTGGAACTTCAAGTTAAAGAATGATAAATAGTGGCCTTAGAGGCCAAGGCTTCAAAGTCAATGAATTTGATACTATAAAAAATTGTATTTATCTTGTCAACATAAATAGATTACTGAATTAATTTTTCACTTCTTTAAATTAACCCCCGATAAAAAAATATACGTCTTGTTCTTGTATTTTACCCTAATATACTATTTATGTGGAGCCATACTTCTAACCATTATTCTGTCTGCTATAGAATTTTGTAAAAATACAATGTTGTAGCATCTATTAGTGAAGATATACTGAAGATATACCCTTTCGAGTGTTGACAAAACAATCTTGACAATGGGCATACTTTTATCACTGTAGATCTCTCATGTCTTACGTGACTTTACTGTCAAGTAACCTCATTGCCAACAAAGAGAACAATTCAAGATTGATTACTTTACTTACTGGACATCCAAATCATGGACTGCACGTCATATGTGTTACACATTTGATACGCATAGAGAAAAAAGAAACGTGTTCTCCAGACGCGGCGAAAATATATTGCACGCCATGTTTACTGTCCGCACTTGGATAGCATCCTGGGCCCAATGTGTCGTCCATTACCTTGTAAAATAGTATGCACAACTGTGCCCCCAAACAGCGGATTTCTCTACAGCCACAAACGTCATATTCCTCGAGTAAGAGACTTATGAAAACATGGGTTCCCACACAAGGGTAACTTGTTCTTTTTATTTTAAACATTTCATGTCCATAGTAACGGTGTGAAAAAATCCGTTGTATTTGTTTGAAAACCGCCGATGCAAATCTACAATATAAAGAGCCTATTCTGACGAAAAATTCAACAACAAGATTTGGTGGAACTTGGTGTAAGAAGAAGAATAAACCATGAGAAACATCACTTCTCCTTCTACTAGAGTAATGACCCATTCTCTGTGGACGTCGCCTGTTCCGTATCTGATGGGCGGAATCGGCGCCATGCTTGTTCTAATAATCTTTGCCTTGCTTTTGTTGTTATTCTCACACTGGAACGAGGAAAAAACTACCCACGAAGAGCATGGTGAGAGTGAGAAGACTGAGATGGGGAATATATGTACGGAGGGACATGACGATTGTGAGATGGAGAAGAGAGTAGTTGTCATTATGGCAGGACACCAAAATCCCACCTTCATTGCTAAACCGACGTCTGTTGCAGAGCCTGACATTTAATTTTAAAGGGTTATTATGGTATGCTTCATATTTTGGGAGTTTGTCGTATGGCGTAGTCAGTTAGATAACTCATTGTTTTTATTAAGGTAATGTTGAAGGACGTGAATGCCAGGAGGACGTGGATGCCAGCAGGGAAAAGAATTTAATCTTCTCCGTCTTCTGTTTTGTTATCGCATCTACCCCAGGCTTTCCTTTATGCCTTGGCTCATGATCGCAAGGCAGCTTTCCTGCTCTTGCGATCATGCGACCACACACCTACCACGGGGCTTTAACGTCATCCGATTCCTCAACTTGTGTGGGCCCCCTCTTTTGCTTTTGTCACATGATCTCATGACTATTATTTTATTCATGCGATCATGCGACTTCACACCTTTCCGCCTCTCTGCATTAACAACCCCCAACATGGCATTTAATTCAGACTTTATGCATTGTCGCATTATTGCATGGCTTCATTTCCACTCATGTGATCATGCGACCAGTCCTTTTTCAAACCGCCAACCACCATTTTAAATGCAATGTATTTTATTAATTTTTCCTCTAACTTTTTAAATCAATCGGACATATCCAGGCATTTTTCTAGAGTTTTCTGGAAAGAATATTTTGTAGAAAAAGAAGAATGTTTTCTCAGTTTGGTACGCTGAAAATAGATCTATGTCTCTGCAAGATATATGCGATAATGTGAGCTTTCTGGCAGCTCTCTGTGTAATCAGAAAATCAAGGCATTAATATAAATAGTTTTATTATAAATCTCTGAGTGTCAATACTCTGTTTTTACTTTGTTTTATTATCTCCAGCATTTATGTGAATGTCTTCCTCCATCAGGTAAGTGGATCTATGAATATTCAAGCGGTAACCAAAATTAAAGCTAGACACTATTAGAACAAACATAACCATCTCACATCTTTTTTCCTTCTTTATACCATTGTCCAACCAGAACTATTTTCAACACTCGAAGACCTAAGTGAAAGGGAAAGGGAAAGGGAAAGGAGTTGCATCATTCATTGTCGTTGTTATGGATTACCCATGTAAATAAAATTTTGGCTTGAGTTGCTTGTATTCTATATTGTATAGATTTAATTTTCCCTGTTACCTTCACAGAGGTGGTCATATTTATTGCCTGATAAATAAAATTTTATAAAATTGAGATTCTTGTTAGATTGGTTTGAAATTTAAACTTTCAATTTTGTTCTACAATTGGCATTCTATTTTTATTCCTGTTTCGATGTTGTTCACTGAAAATTTTTGTTGAATAGCTTTCATTTGTTCCCATGGAGAAATTTTTTATGGTTTAACTTAATGCGTAGAAATTTTGCTAGGTGCAATTATTATCTGTTCATGAACTATACAGTCGCCCCCAAGATAGGCTTGAATTTTATATTACACAGGAAAATGGATTAGATCACAGTAATGTTCTAAACTTTTTCTTTTCTTTTTAAAATGGTTTAAGTCACATTTAGGAGAAATTGGTATTTTATTTGTGATGTCAATTTAGATTGACTATTAAATTTATGCAACATATCAATTTTTATTCTTAAATTCACAAGAGTAGGCAAGGGCATAATTGAATAGATTGGAGGGAACAAACAAAATGGCATCCTAGACCTCATCAATATAGTAAAAAAGTTATGAGAGACTTGCATATGCATAGGCAATTTTGAATGAGCAAAGGTATCTTCTTGTTCACATGAATCATTTCCAATAATAGGGCACTCAAGTGGAGAGAACATCCTTGTGGTATTCATATTTCACACATTTTTCTTCTAGGCCAATCAAGTCACACTTGGAAAGCGATTATACCATATGTTAAGCACCTTCACAATAATTATATTTAACTCAGACTTTGAAATCTTATCATTTTAAAATTAAAAAATATTTAATTCTTTTAAGCAAATGCATACATGATGAAGCAACCTTGTATAGCTTGCTCTTATGTACATCTTACCGGAAAGTGACGGGCACCTTCGATGTTCCTGAAGTAATTTTTTTATATTTGAGATCGGCAAAACATTAGTCAGTTGGATATGAATATATAAATTGCCGTGACATTTAAAGATACGCAATGGAAAGCGTGGCGAATCAGCTATATTTTATCAGCAATACAATTGACGCGGAAGATGAGTAGACATGCCACTATACTTTAGAAACCATTCACATTATTAATATGCGATTTGAAGCTGATGGAGATAAATTGCAGGCCAACCATTCGCCTGGGCTATAGGCCACATTATTCGTTGCCACACATGATGCCTTATTCTAATGTTTTCTTTTTCCATTTTTATCGTGAATTTCTCTGCAATTGTTCAGTGGATTGAATTTTTTATTAGTGAACTGGAATTTTTTAAGTGCAACTTTAGAAGTGTCGGAGAATATTGAATCCAAAAGATGAAATTCATTTATTGTGGGTAAAATGCTGGTCTAAAGATTTCATGGTAGGGTGCTTGTTCAGCAAGCGCATAAAAGTCTGTAGATCCACCCATCATATAATAATAAATTTCAGAAACAAGAGGCGGAAACATTATATAACTTGGTGGACGTGGGGACAAACTTTTACATAAAATTTGTCCTTACAAGGCTCTTTGAACCAAACATCATTAAGTGAGAATTGTAATGCGGAGAAAAGACGTTACCCAACAAAAATAGACGATTCCCAACATTTTTCTCCGCGATTAGATATCGGGACCACAAAAAAAAAATATTGTAAGATTTTCGGAGTGATGAGAACATGACCACAAACACACAGATTAAGACTATTTCCTGTTTCTTCTCGGACGCATGAGACTGAACTCATGATTACGATGAGATGGAGAACAGTGCGATTGTCATATAGTGAATGATAATTTGCCATCATTGCTGAACGAAACTCTATGATAGTATTTGACATTTAAGCATAGTGAATGATAATTTGGTATCATTGTTGAACCAAATTATATAATAGTATATGAAATTTAAACAATACTTTATGGTGTTTGATAATTGGATGGGTTCTTTAACTATAAATTAAAATTTCGTTATATAATGTGTCATCATTTGGGAATCAACCTTTATGATAGTATTTGAAACTTTAATAATAGTTTATATTATTTGGCAATTGAATAAACTCTTTAGCCATCTTTTTTATAGTTCATTATGATAATATATCATTATGGCGGAATCAAACACTATGAGAACATATAAAATTTAAGTAATATTTTATGTTGTTTGGCAACTACATAGGTTCTTTCATCATTTATTTAACATTCATTATGATAACCTTCCATCATTTGGGAATCAAACTTTATAGTAGCATATGAAATTTAAGCAACTGTTTATATTGTTTGGCAATTGGATAAGTTCTTTAGCCATCTTTTTAAAACTCACTACGATAATCTATCACCATATGATCAATATTTTATTTGTTTGACAATTGGATAGGTTCTTTAACCATCTATTTAAAATTCAGTATAATTATCTGTCATCATTTCAAAATAAAAAATTATGGTAGCATGTGAAATTTCTTATATAATTTGGCAATTGAATAAATTCTTTACACAACTTCTTAAAACTCACTATAATAATTAACCATCTTAGCTAAATCAAACTCTATGGCAATATATATATATATATATATATATATATATATATATATATATATATATATATATATATATATATATATATATATATATATATATATATATATATATATATATAATTTAAATAATATTTTATGTTTTTGATAGAAAAAGCAGCAAAAGGGTGTTGGCTTGAGGAACATAAGGACTAGAGGCACATTAACAGCATATTAATGACACTAGTCATAAGCATTTCAACAGCAGTTTAACAGCAGAAAGAACAAGGTCCAATGTGCCTCTATCAAAAATAAACATAACAGTTCTTTTCAAAAAAGATTAAACCAGAGTATCTAAAGCGAATAGTAGCAATTAAAGTAACAGTTATAAGCCACGCGGGGCTATACTAAGGACTAGGCAAAATAACCTTGAAACAAGGACCCAAAACGGAGAACTTAGGGCCATGCCCAAACAAAAATAAGAACCTCATGAGCAACAAAAGCTAATTTTTTCCACTCAGATGTTTGGACATCAAGGTCCTAGCCCACTCCTCATGCAGGAAGAGGAAAAGATCCTTATTATCATCGTCCACTTCCAGTTTACCACCCACTAGTTTTTCTTGCAAAGTGCAGAGGGTCATAGTCGAAGCATGCATGACCTTAAGAGCAAATTTGTTAGTCATCAACATGTGATGCTTGATTTCCTACATGTCCTACTTGATGTCATCAATCTCTTTGTCCAATCCAAAAAACCTCAGCCTGTCATTGTCATCTAGGAGCTTGGGGTTGTGCTCAGAACTAGGGGGCTTGGTCTGGAGATCATGAGGGTTAGCCAGAGGCAAGGTAGGGCTACGAGGAGTCTCTATGGTTTGCTGAGGGTTGAGAGGGGGGGTGTTACTAGTCCTGTTTGGACTCATGTGGTTATCAGAGGATCCCTTCATGGACTCAGTGGGGGAGTCATTTTCTGACAGGGAATTCTCTTTGGATACCATCTCAAAGATTGTGGTTTTACACTGCTCCTTTGCAATTTTGTTAGACCGAAAGTGACCCAGGCCACTTAAATCAACCTCCAGGTTGACCTGGCTCTCCAAAATCCTCTATTTTTTGGGCTTTCATTTAGTCTTAGGAGTACTGTCAGACTCCTTCCGATCTTTAGTCTCTAAAGATTCAGACACATGGGACTCCTCATGCTCCTCCCTCCTATTGAAAGGATTTTTCACACATTTTTTTGTGGGTTCTACCATCATTTGGGACAAGATCCGCCTCCTAGATAACTTGGATAGATTGGGAGGTGGATTGAGTGGGATTGTCAGTTTTTGATGGGGAATCCTCCTGGGCTACCTCTTGGATGAACAGGGGGGTGGGAGTGGAGGGCATATAGCCTTATGGAAATGGTAAATACAGAGTAGGAGACCCTAATGGAGAATAGGGATCAATTTATCAGAGTTTTGGCTAATATCCAAGATATTGCTTTCAATGGAATGCAGGAGGTAAAAGGGAATGGAAATTAAGTCCCTATTTCTAATGTGATTAAGAAAAGGTAAGTGGTAATAGTAGAACACTATAAATTTACCTTCCAGGGTGAAATAATTCATCACGATGAGACATAGCTTTGGCCAGAAGTCTGGAAGAAATTCACGGTTGAAACCCCCTAACTTCTTGACTAGTTCCTCTCCCTCTCTAAAAAATTGGCTGAGGCTGGTAGAGTCAAGCGTCCAACTAGTTTTTTTATACTTTCTCCCTTTCATAAAGAGCCTAGTCACCTTGGCAATGACCTCCTCATTAATCTGGAAATGGATGCCTCCAACAAAGACTTTCCTATTGTTCCAGGATGAGATGAACTGTTTGGATATCCACTCATTGTGTCCACCTCTCATGTGCTCCATAAAAATCCAGATACCACTCTCTTTACAGTAGTGGGTCACCAGAGGGTCGGAGGTGAAGGCCTCATCAATCTTATCTGGTTCGATGCGAAGAGTGTTGCCTCCCATGTCAATACTTTCCTTCTCCTATGCCAGAATTTCTTGAAAATCAAAGGGCCAAACTTCTTGATAGAGAGTATAAAACTAGTTGTTTTGATTTAGTCATTTCAAGAAATGCTTATACTCAAAAGGCTGGCCTTAGGTGAAATTTTGGGATCTGGGCTCTGTACTGCAATATCTAATAGATCTCCAAGTGCCATAATTAGCAATAACGCCAGGATTGCACATAATGTCCTTGTTAGCCAAGGAAACCCACCGATGCAGACAACTATCTCTCCACACACTTGAAAGACATTTATGATTCTTTATGGGGTTTTGGGCATTCCTTTTCATAATCACAAAAATCATCTACTTACGCCGGCACGTGATCCAGGTAGGATTCTTAATAATCATGACAACTTGGCTCATTTTAAATATCAGTAGTAACATTCATTTCCCCTCTGATAAGTTGCTGAGTCATCTTAGGTAGTTTTCTAACCACCCTCCACTTATTAAGTTTGGTTTTCTTGAGGCCAATAGAAGCCATTGAATATGCCACCGCATTTCCTTCCCTGTGTGTGTGGGCAATAGTCATGCATTGGAAATTGATGAGTAGCTCACAAATTTCCAGTATAATGGAGCTAACTCACCACCTTGCATTAGCTCTTCTTTTGATAGCCTCCACAACCACATTGGAATCCCCCTCAATTTCCAGCAGTCTGATGTTCATTTGGATGGAAAATTTAATTCCCCATAGAAAGCCCATGCCCTCTGCTTGGTTAATAGTGCATTTGTTGAGCGGCCCTACATAAGCCAAGAGGCAAACGCCATTATGGTCTCTTAGCACACCTCCCAAACCCTGAGTGAGGTTATTAGCTGCCCCATAAAAGTTTAATTTGGTCCATCCTCTAAGTGGGGCAGCCCATCTGGTAGCTTTTCTAGCTATCAACTTGGAATTGTTGAACTTGGAAAACCTAGCCAAAAGGTTCCATTTGCCAGCTATTTTGACTTCCCAAGTAGTGGGGGGTGTTGAGGGAAGTTTCCACTTAGCCACACTAGAATTCTCACAAAGGAGCTTGGTACCAAGATAGAGACAAGTCTCAAACTGGTTACTGGTCTCCCTGAATATCCTGTTGTTTCTTTTTTTCCAAATAGTCCAGCAGATGTGCAAGGGCAGCACTCACCAAAGGATTTGGAGAAGGCGATGATTGGAGGGGGATCTCCAGTAAGTGAATTGATGCACATCATTATCCAGAGCCCATGAGATTCCCAATTTGCCGATCACCTCTTGCCAGATGCTAGTGGCATAATCACAATGTATAAATAGGTGGTTCACCATTTCCTCCTCCTTTTTACATAGGACACACCTGTTTACCATGGAGAAACCCCTATTTATAAGATTGTCCTGGGTTAGAATTTTACCATGTAAAAGGGTCCACCAAAAGATATTGATTTTTGGTGTGATCTGAGGGATCCACACCTTCGTCCAATCCCCTGGATTATTCTCTTCCTTTAGAAGAAAGTTGTAAAAAATTTTGACTAAGAAGGTACCAGCTTGGGTAGGGGCCGAGATTATGGAGTCTTGGCCACCAAGACCTGGGATTCTGATATCTCTCAGGGTTTCCATGAGCTCATTAGCCAAATATTGAAGGTCTAGTCTATCTCTTACCAGATTATGTATATCTCTCCAATTCCTTCCCACGGTGTAGTTGGAGGTTCTATTACCAAGGATAGGTCAGAGGTAGTCCATGAGAGGTTTAAATCTAAGGCCAAGGTTAGGGAAGTTCAGGATCCAATGGTCATTCTATAATCTAATGGATCTCCCATTTCCAAGCTGCCAGAAAGCACCTTTAGTCAGCAAGGTTTTGCATTTGTAGATGTTTGCCCAGAGTTTAGAGCCACTGGGGAGGTCACTATCCTAGTACATCCTCTTGTAGGGGTGTCCTTGGAGGTACTTAGCTTCCATTAACTTGCACCAATCCTCTTTTCCTTCTATGAGTTTCTAGGCCACTTTCATGGTAAGGGATCTATTCATCAAGCCAATTCTCCTTAGGCCTAGGCCACCCAGTCTTTTCAAGAGGTAGATAGTATCCCAATTGACCAAAGACATCCTCTATTTTTCTTCTGAACTAGCCCACAAGAAAGTTCTCTGAATTCTCTCAAGTTTGTCAGCCATGTTGCTTTTGATCTTGAAGAGGGATAGAAAGTAAACTAGGATCCCCTAAAGAGTGGAAGCTAGTAGCTGAAGTTTACCAGCATTGTTAAGTATCTTCGCTTTCCATCCAGCAAGTTTCCTCTGGGTTCTGTCCAGGATGGAGTTCCAGAAATCTTGGGACACCTCTTTAACCATGAGGGGGATGCCAAGGTAGGTAGAAGGGAGCAAAGCCGAATGACAACCCAAAATTTGAATTGCTTTGTTTTGTATCTCCATGGGAGTATTGAAGAAGAACAATCAGATTTTTTGATAGTTAATACACTATCTAGAAGCCCAGGCATAACTTTCCAGGATTTTTTTCCATAGTCTAGCCTCAATCACCAAAGAATATCCAAAGAGGAAAGTGTCATCCACAAACTGCTCTAGCACAACCTAATGAAGAGTAGAAGTAGGTTTGATTTCTTTTATTCTTCCCATGGAGGAAAGCATAGTTAGATTCATGTTAAAAAATTCAGCCACCATAATAAAAAGGTAGGGGGAGAGAGGATCTCCCTATCTGAGACCCTTTTCAGGTTTAAAGAAGCCACCAAGTGTGCCATTGACAAGAACGGAGAAACTAATAGTTTGGGTACATTCTTGTATAATATGGACAACCTTTTCATTAAAACCCATTTTAACAAGGATTTTTAGCAAGAAATACCAATTAACATTATCATAAGCTTTAGAGATATCTAGTTTGAAGGCCATACCTGGAACCTTGCTCCTATCCATAGAGTGGATGATTTCATGAGTGGATATGGCCGCATCAAGGATCTGCCTTCTTAACACAAGACCTTTCTGGGTAATGCTGATAATCTTGTCTAGTAGTGGCTTCATTATATTGAATAGGATCTTAGTCAGGATCTTGTAGATCATATTGCAGAGGCTAATGGGCCTGAAATCTAGCATAGGGGTGGGTTTGTCATTCTTAGAGACCAACACAATAAAGGTTTTATTATGATGTCTAAGGAGATGTCCTATCCTGAAGAAATCTCTAGCAGCACTAATAACATCAGTCCCCACGATATCATAGAATTCTTGAAAAAAAGTCAGAGGGAATCCATCAGGACCCAGAGCTTTGTATGCACCCATAGCGAAGACCACATTCTTGACCACGTCATCAGAAACACGTTTCATGAGCTGGTTATCACTGTGAGTTATAGCACTTTGGATGTGGTCTAGGAGTTGATTTTGGGTGCTGGTCGAGCATATTTGTCCCTCATTTGAGTATAATCCCTTAAAATAATTGGCCACTACCTGATTGATTTTTTCCTTCTACGTAACTTCATTCCCTCCCTCATGTCTAATAGCAGTAATGGTATTTCTTCTTTTATGGTTGCTAGAAAACCTATGGAAGAAGGTTGTGTTCTTGTCACCTTTAGCAAGCCACTAGATGCTGGATCGTTGCTTCCAGTAAATTTCCTCCTTTTTCAAAGTATCCTTCCATTTATGTCGAGTCAATTCATCTTCCACCTGTATCTAGGGTGGAGGGTTTCCAGAAGCCAATTGGGCCTGGAGGGACCCTAAAGTTTCAGTCAGCTCCTTTTTCTCTTTTCAGAAATCACCAAAGTTATGTTTTCTCCAGCCTTTAACCTCTCTTCTAATAATTTCTAGCTTTTGGGCAATTTTGAACATGGTAGTGCCTTTGATGTTAGTGGCCCACCAGAATTTTACTTGATCTCTAAAGGATGGGTGAGAGCACCACATGATTTTGAATCTGATGGGGGCCAGGCCAAACTGAGGGGAGTCATGCCAACAAAGAAGGAGGGGGTTATGATCAAAGGTGGTTTTAGGGGGGGAGGTCATGGTTAAATTTAGGAAAAGGTCCCATGAAGAGGTGGTAAGGAAATGGTCAAACCGCACCTAGATGAGATGGGGTCCCTTCCTATTATTGGTCCAAGTGAAGGGGTTCCCTTTCAGAGTAATATCTAGCAGATCGGTGGAAGAAATAAAGTCTTCCAGGTCCCCCATACTATCAGAGTAATCCATTAATCCACCACATTTTTCCAAGGGGTAGAGAGGGGTGTTGAAGTCACCAACCAACAAGTAATTAGTAGTAGTGTCTTGATCTATCCAGAGGGCTAGGTTAGTCCAAAGGGAGGCCCTACTAGACTGGGTGTTAGGGGCATAAATATTAAAAGTGATCCACTCAAGCCCATTTTTCCTAAAGGTAACAGCAAGGAAGTTCTGAGAGGAGGCAACCTGATAGCCAATGACCTTATTGGGGTTCGAGAGTGTAGAAATTCCTTTGGAAGCACCCATAGCTTCAGAGTAAAGGAACGTAGCACCCGGCCAGAGATTGGAAGCCAAGGTAGAAAAATTACTAGCAGACATCTTAATTTCTTGGATGAGCAGAATAACCAACTTGTGATAAAAAAAAATGTAGTGTTTAACAACACTTTGTTTAAGGGAGCTATTTAAACCCCTAACACTCCAAGAAAGACAAATCATTTCTTACTTTTAAAACTTGATTCTAGGGTTTGTTGCTTACCTACTGCAACATCCCTTTTAGTCCCTCTCGACCTCCTTGCTTGATTTGATGACCTTCCCCTGAGTGTTTCCATTCCCATATCAGCCTTCTTGGGCTTGGTTTTCTTTCTCTATGTTTTTCATTCCCTGTCATCTTCCCCCACACCGCAGTCAGCATCTAGGGAGCTGGAAGAGTTCTTCTTCTCTAGCTGTGGGGAAGGTTTTGGATCAGATTTTGGGGATTTCAGCTCAAGAGAAACCACAATGGGAGGCTATTCCACCTTAGTATGGTTGATCTCACTCCTCTCCGGGGGGGTTGCCAGGGGGTTCTTCAATGGTTCCACCACTAGTAGGGGTTGGGTTCTCTATAGGAAGAGGTTTAGGAGAGCTGAGAATAGAGTGCACCACTTCATTCACCGAAGGGGGAGTGATCTCACCTTCTTCTAGGACTTCCCTTGCTAGGTTTTTCATCTCATTGGCTACTAGAGGTGGGCAAGTCTCTCCTTTTATTCTCCTCTGTCAAGGGTGGAACATCAATCATTCCTTTATCCTTACTCCCTTTTTTGGTTCCCGGGTGGGAGGTCTTGCAAGTGTCACTAGAGTGACCTCTGTTATCACATTTTTGGCAGAAGAGGCTGGCATTTTCATAAACTAGCACTTG
>BSBK01000123.1:205000-212500 GCA_027943335.1 Chamaecyparis obtusa | reverse complement strand
ATAGACTAATGGGTTGAGAATTAGAACACCACCACCATTTCATTGTATTTTATTGCTTACTTCAATTTCCATGAGCATTTCGGGTTCTAGAACTTGTTATGTTTCCCAAATTTCCATGTGTGTCTGAAAAAAAGATTTTATTTTATATTTGTGTTGTTGGGGGGATTTCAACCAATGGGTTTTAATTTCATAACTTTATTTGAAGTGTTAATTTTAGGCAATTTTGTAGTCATTTTGTGTGCCACCTAGATTTGCGTGTCACCATATTTGGCATGATTGGGAAGATGAATTTAGTAGTATCCCATGAATATTTAAGGATTGTACAAGACATTTTGGGTATTTTTATGGAAATCCAAACTTGGCCCTTTTATTTTAAAATGTTAATTTTTACACTTTACCAGAATTTGGGTATTTTGTTGCTTTTGGGCATTTTGAGCCTTTTTCATGTTCTAATGAGATGATTGATGGATTCTACAAGAACCCATGCTCTTGACTAAGTAGAAAATTAAGAAACTTGATATTTGCTTGGTTTTTTCCTTGACTTGGTTTCTTACCTATATTATTTTGGGAGTTGAGATATCCTCTTATTATTGCTTCAATTGTTATTATGTAGCCTATGGTATTGACACCTTCCATGCTTGAGCTTGAGCTTGAATGTGATGTATGGATGTAGAGTGTTGAGACTACATCTACACATGTAGTTGAGCTATGCTCCTATTTCAAGGTCCAAGTGATCTATGATCTTGGTATTGAGACCAATAGAAGTTGCCATGGTCTTTATGGGCTTATGAATTTGAGATTCCTATATTGCATTATACTTTTTTTCTTATGTTGTGTGCCTCATCATAGTAATGAGCTGAGAATGTTTTATGTTTTGGTAGTGGAGTGGATTGGCTCCTTACATGGATCCCAAATCGTGAGTGGTTGTTATAGGCCACATGAAGGAATTCTTGATAAAGTGATAACTTCAAAAATTAACTTGGGTAAAACACATTAATACTTGAGTAATTGACAACCTGGCCACTCGAGGGTGTTGATCAAATTTAAGTCAATTTTTGGACATTCGAGGAGACATTGATAGAAGGAATTATATTTGGCCATTAGAGGGTTTTGATTAAAGATACATCGAGCCTGGTCCTTTTTAGATGTTTATAGAAGACTCAATGCTACTTGGGCTACTGAGAGCTAGGTAATTACTCTCCTCCCTAAGGCCCTACACTATAGCCTTGATAGCTCTAAGTAGTACCCTACTTATACTAGGATTATTAGGTTTCTTGGTTGTGTTTGTATATTATTCCACATATTAAGTGTTCTCCATGTCATACAATATTATGTATATGTGTGTGTTGCATTGGACATCTACATCTTTTATGAGATTAAGCATTTTCTTGGTATATATGTGTAAACCACTCCATGCTTGTGTGTATTCCTTGTGTTTGCGGCTGGGTTACTATCTATGTAAGCATCGTGGGGTGGACCTAAGGGTTCAACATAGTAGGGTTGAATTATACAGCCATATGTTGGTCTTATCTTAGGCTTTTGCCTTTCTTCCTTTGTATTTTAGTTCAAATTCATTAATCAATGTCTTCATGGATCCACATCTCCACATCTTGAATTGACATCTCTAACTCATTGGTCTGAGATATTTTTATCTTAGAAGTCTTCTAGTCATGAATCGACATATGTGTGAATCGACACTTGTGCCTAGAATCAATGTCTCTACCTGCATTTAGTGTCTATGCCTAGTTTGGTTTTACTTTTATTTCAATGTGAAGATGAATCAATTGTTAAGGTCATAGTGACCCATGATCTTGGTATTGAGACAAATAGAGCTTACCATGGTCTTTATGGGCTTATGACTTTGAGATTTTCATATTGCTTTATACTTATTTTTCTTTATGCTTTGTGTATCATCATAGCAATGGATGAGAATATTATATGTTTAGGTATCGGAGTTGAGTGGCTCCTTGCGTGGACCCTAACTCATGAGTGGTTTTTTTAGGCCACATGAAGGAGTTCTTGATAAAGTGATAACTTAAAAAATTAACTTGTTTAAAAATACATTAATAAGAGTAATTCACAACTTGGTCACTCAAGGGTGTTGTTAAAAGTTAAGTCAATGTTTGGACATCTGAGGACATTGATAGAAGGAATTATATTTGACCAATTGAGGGTTTTGATTGAAGATACATCGAGCCTAGTTGTTTTTGGATGTTGATAGAAGACTCTATGCTACTTGGGCTATTGAGAGCCAAGTAATGACACTCCTCCCTATGTCCCTACATTGTAGCCTTGATAGCTCTGAGTAATACCCTGGTTATACTATGATTAGGTTTTCTTGGTTGTGTTCAAATATTGGTCCACATATTGAGTTTTCTCCAAGTTCTACTATATTTTGTATGCATGTGTGTTGCATTGGACCTCTACATCTTTTATGAGATTAAGCATTTTATTGACGTGTGTTAGCCACTCCTTTCTTACATGTATTGCTTGTGTTTATGGCCAGGTTAATATCTATGTGAGCATGGTTGGATGGGCCTAAGGGTTTGGCATGCTAGGGTGGAATTTCACTCTACCACTATTGGGGACTAATGTAAAGGTGACAAACTTCCTCCAAATACAAGGATTTGGATCATTGAGTTCTCATTTTACTTCTCTCATTCCTTTTACCATTGATATATGCTAGGTATATGCACTAGTGTGATTATCTTAGCTTAGGTTTCTTTTGTATTGATGATATTTATTGATGTGATGAAGAGATCATGGCCTTGATTCATGATATCGAGTACTCCTTCGTGTGGAGCTAAATGTTTACCAGCCATATATTCATGTCATCTTAGGTTTTGGCCTTCGTTCCTTTGTATTCTTAGTTAAAATTCGTGAACCAATGTCTTTGTGGATCCACATCCCCACATCTTGAATCAACATCTTTGACCCAGTGGTCTGAGATATTTTGGGCTTAGAATTATGTTAGTCATGAATCGGCGTATGTGCAAATCGAAACCTATGCCTAGAATCGGTGTCTCTACCTGTGTTTAGCATCTATGCCTAGTTTGGTTTTACTTTTAGTTTTTTAAGACGAATCAATTGTTTATACTTACTTTTCATTTTCAAATCTGAATCAAGTATTTATAGTAAACTGGATTGCTTTCCTGAGGGTTCTTAGATATCTTTCTAGTATTCTCGATTTGAATTTAGGGCTAGGGTGGTATATAAATTGTAATATTTATGTATAAGTTGCATATTCTTCCTTTCTTAAACTTGAAGCTATATTCTATGTAATACTTTCAAGATGTTTGAGAGTGTTTTCAACTCCATAGTAGTTGAAAGAAAGATTATAGATTTGAGAGATTATAGGAAATTTTAGACTTGGAAAATTTCAAGAATTGACATGTTTTCTTCATCATAGTTCTTATGTGCCAACTTGGTTGAGTCCTTCCTTTTTGGTTGAGTCTTCCTCTTGTGCATAATCGTTTGATGATCATTCCTTGTTTTATTATGTATGCTTATGGTTAGTTGGTAATTAACTTATTTGTTTAACTATAATAGGAATATTTTCTTTGGGAGTAAAAGGAATGTTAGTGAGCTAGATTTTGAGGATGGTTTAGTCTCCTCTCTATATAGCCATGATTTCTTTCTGGCCTAGCCTCTTGTGATTCATTGATGTTGGTTGCATCCTTGTAGTGAATCTTGTGAATGCATTTTCTCCATTCCTAGTATGTGATTGAATTCTCTTGGAACCTTTGGAAATTCTTGTTAGTCTTCCAATTGTGCACCATCATGTGACGATTGTGGTGTATTCTCTTCAAGCATGGTGTATCTTGGAAATGTCTAAAGTTATGAGCTGCACTTTGTTACATGATATTTATTTCATGTTTTAAAAAAGATTTGTTGAGTGCATATTTAACCATTTTGTTCCAAGGGTCTCTTGGTGGGGCATTACATGATGGTCATGGAACTCACAACTATTTTGCATGCTCTTCACATGTGGCAGCAATATTTTCTCATAAAACCTTTTGAACTAAAATCAAACCATCAAGGTTTGAAGTATATCTTTTATCAACCAAACTTAAATTCTTAGTAGAGAAGATAGTAAGAGTTAATTCATAACTATGACTTTGAGATACGAGAGAACCTAGTAGTTGAGCACCCTCACTTTGGAATTCTCAAAATATTATGTGAAAAATTCAAAGAACTCCAAATTTTAAGTACAATAGCTTACATGGAAAGTCCTCTACTTATAACTATGTTTTCAAGGCCACCATAACTATGTTTTCGAAGCCACGTCAAAAATCATGATGTTGCATCAACATGATTTTTTCCATGGTGTTCAAAAAGGCCTTTAAAAAGAGCAAGACCAACACTAGTATAGTAAGTCGTGTTTTATTGGTGCATTGATGTGTAATCACAAGATTGGTTTATTTTTAGATATAAAGATGTCATTTCATTCAGTAATGGGTAGTCATCATTAACATTAATAACTATTGGTACAATATTACCAAATATATTTGATATTTTATCAACAAGTGCTCTTACAATTTTACAACACACTCAACTATTGGATCCTTTCTCATAATCTAAACCAAGAACTAGGAAAACTACGTAGTAGATGCATTATTAAGTTGAAGGGACACGATCCATTCAATAGTCTCCATTCTCATCTAATTTCAAGACTCGAGTCCTACAATAATGCAAAGAAAATGAGTTCTACCAATAGGTAAAGATGGAATTGCAAGTTAATCTGAAGGCCCAAAGTACGACAAATTCAATTTTGAATTTGATGACCTTCTAAGGTATAGAGCTCAAATGTATGTTCAGATGTGATACAAATGAGAAACTCGGTATAGAAGGATTTACATTCCACACCATATTAACAGCATCCAAGAATAACAAAACTCCTAGCTGATGTTTAAATCCTTGTACTTTTGGAAGGGAATGAAAAGTGATGTTGCAATATATATCAAAATAATTTCGTCGGGGATTTGAATATCAAAATCATGAAGAGCTGTTTGACACACGAAAGCGACCAAAAGTGACCACGGAAAATGGTTGAATTTGTCATCAGCCATGGCCTTTGTTATATGTCGACAAAACAAAATGTCGGCAAAAACAAAATGTCGGCAAAACACAATGTCGGCAATAAATAATTTGAAATACTACAAATTATATAGAGCCGGTACACCGTAGCAGGAGAAGTCGGTGAATTAAAAGAAAAAGCCAAGTCAAAATTCACCGTTTTGTCACTTTGAATGACAGTTAATCTATATAAACGCATCTTCGAAGTAGAATATTAGAGGTTCCTTAGTTCCTCTTGTTAAGCAACGTAATTTCATGGGCTTACGCCTTTTGTTTATGGTCATCTTCTGAAATGCATGAAGAAAATAGACTGCATGGAAATACCAGAGAAATAAGATGGTATCGTGCATGAAGAGAAGTCTTCGTAGGGAAAAAATTATGTGTTTTGGTTACCCATTTTTCTCCAGATAATCCAGACATGTTTGCAATGGTGGAGAGTGTTTGGAACCAGTCATATTGCTAAACTGCTTTTAAGTAATTTGTATGCATGTCTCATTTTATTTCCTGAATTTTGTTATCTATGAGACTAAGTTAGGGAAGGCATACATGTTTATGAGAGTAAGTTAGTTAAAGCAGTTTAGAAAAATGGCTGGTTCCATACACTGTTTTCCGGTTTGCAAACTTGTTTGGATCATCTGGGGGACCATGGGAAGCCAAACCACAGTTCATATGTCTTGATACATCTTGAGGATTTCACATGCCTCATCTAAGATTAAATATATCCTAGAACTTATAAACAAGTAGTATACATATCTTTTCCATAATTTCATGTTTCCAATAATGTTTTTTCAACTAGATCATACACCCTTTTGGTATACTATGTACTTTTATGTATTATTTGACATCTATAATTTAATGTACCGATTTATTTTGGTTGCATTGTGTCTTAATCTTATATTCATTGCTCAATAGTTTGAGAATAACTAGAGAAGTGTTGACATATTGCGTGTATGTGATAAGAACATGGTTATTGTTCTCTTATGTTCATATTCTATTTGCTTAACGATTGATTTATCAATTTTAATATCTTTTTCATTTGAACGTTATCACTGTATTTAGTCATTAAACCAAATGACTATAACTTGGAGTAATTTTTAAATGATTTTGTTATGATATTATATTTTCAACATAAGTTATCATTCTTTTTGAATTTGACTTGTAAGTATTAAGGAATAGGTTTTAATCATTGACGACTTTGTAATTTTGGATAACATTGACATACACACTACAATAGAAGAAATTGGAGGACTAAAGTAATAATCAATGAATTGAAAGGGATGAGTTGTTCTTTTGAAGATTTCTTTAGGTGAACCACCAAGGGAAATATCTTTATAAATGTTCTTCATTTGGGAACTTGGTGTCCCTTGTTGGGCTTGATCAACAACATAATTTTTATGGGCTTGGTATTTTTATTTTTATTTCCAATCGTGTTAAACTAATGAGTATAATGGAGCATTCTGGCCCGAAGTCTGTATGGCAAAATATCAGCTTCATGAAATCATGTCAAATAGTGAAGATGGTATTTGGAACTGAGAGCGTTCTTTGTAGCGAGGAAAATGTATCCTTGGTTACCCATTTTTTTCCTAGATAATCTAGACAAGTTTGTAAAAGACTGCTAGATACAAACAAGGGCTACGAGCAGCTAGAGTCCTTGCCTTAGGTGGGGGGGCATAGGAGAATTTGTTGATCTGGCTTATGCTTCAGCTTTCTTGAGAGAAAAAGGAAAGAACATTGATATCGAGTAACGACATAGTCAATGGATTTATAGAGTGAAAGATGTGTCTAAGAAGACAGTGCTCATAAGGCTAAAGAGAATAAGCACATAACAATGGTAGGAAAAGACAATGGATTATAAGCACATAACAATGGTAGGAAAAGATAATGGATTTACAAAGTGAAATATGTGTCTAAGAAGATAGTGCAAATAATGCTAAAGAGAATAAGCACATAGCAAAGGTAGGAAAAGACATGAGTGCAAGTAATTATGTTGAAACAGTGATGTCCACAGTGTAATAGCAATATAAAAGATAATGATTGAATGACAAAGAGTATACAAGTTGTACAATGAAGTGTGAATAGCCAACAATGTAATGATACTAACAAAAGTAGTGACTAAAGATGAATGAATCTTTCAATATAGGAATAAGACTTTTAATCCTTTGATCCACGTTTTGAAGGTAAGAATCAGATACAACAACAAACACAAGTAGCAACCTGCCTTGATTTTCAGTCAATACCTGCTAAGGTAGTTAGCAAGATAGATATTTTCAGAAGCAAAGCCAAAAGCATTAATGCATTTTGACTTTGTGTAGGAACTCATGACCCATTTTTTGTCAACATCTCTCATCACTATTCCTCTGCAGGGAACAATCCTAGTGCACATCTAGCTTACATCCTTGGACATTGACGATGTGCCTTTTATGT